>JAQGAW010002919.1:0-13789 GCA_034698025.1 Phthiracarus crinitus | reverse complement strand
ACACACACACACACACACACACACACACACCCACACTCTCTCTCTCTCTCCTCTCGAAATTTGATGCTTTAAGCCATTAACCAGCTCTAGAGTAATCAAGATTCAGTTCTTTATGATCTAATCTTGGGATGGGCAACAAAACAAGCAGAAATTCCCTTATTTTTACTGTGTTTTTCTATTATTTATTTTTCTACTTTTATCTTAAATTGTTTTAGACATAAAATAAGGTACTTTATAAACAGTAAAGAGTTTTGGTAATTAAGTGAAAAAAGAGTTAACATAAACCATTAAAACACAAGAAATATCACAGTAAAGAGAAAATTGATTACGGGAACAGTTGAGAATTTGAATATCCGGTGATTTAAGGCATCATTCACATTAGGACGGAATCGGGGAAATAAATTTTTAATTTAGACTTAGATTAAGATTAATGTCCATTTATTGTACTTATAGTGGTTCTATATAGTATGTCTATATTTGCTTCAAAATTGTTAGTAAAACACATTTTGAATATTCCTGAATGTTTCTCTTAAAACAAAGTTTTTTATTAAAGTATAAAACTCTAATTTTGTAATGATAAAAATTTAAACCCAAACTTATTAGAATTTTTTCTAAATATTTATTTTGATCATAATTTCTAAAATTATTTAAATTTCGTCGAACGATTTCGAACCATCATGTAATATTTTTAAGTATTATTAGCTAAAAAGCCGAAATTAAAGTTTTACAAAGAATGTAAGAGTTACACCTCCATTATACTCAATAAATTATATAAAACAAACCTTAAGTTATATTTTACTATTTATGTTGGATTTTAAACTATATTTTGAATTTTTAATATTCCAAAATTTTTATTTTTTATTTTAGAAATACTGGTGCTATTTAACTATTTAAGCATATTATATAAATTTTAAAAAAATTCTAAGTACGGTAAATCGAAAATTTAATATAATACACATTTATTTAGTTAATCAAAAAACATATTCATAGAAAGTCATTTCTAGTCGCATTTAAATCTATAAATTTTAGAATTATTAATATTTATAAAGATTATTATTTGTTTTTCATTGAAATCGAAGTTAAATTTTACAATCATGTCCGCCACTTACAAGACAGACAGAAATGATCCAAACAATTAGCTCTACTCTTCTTATAGTTGATGGTCTAAAATAGTTTTTTGATTTTTCTATTAAATAATCAAACTAAACCAAACCAAATTTAAAAAACATAAGCTAAATCCAGCCAAATAACAAACAATTTGTAACTTTAACTGAATCCTGACTTTAATGTTTTATTGTGAAGAAATTTTCTTTTTTTCAGTAAAAACGTAAAGTTTTAGTATCAATCGTCGTTTTTTTGTAAACGCATACCAATTAATTTGGCTTAAAAACAAAAGTGGAGTGCTTTATGGCCTAAGGATAACCTGCTCACAAGACATGCACAAAACTTTGATATGAGGTGAAGGGCAGCTCTTGTTTTTAAATATATTTTACTTAATCATATAATACAGTATTTATTTTTTAATGTTTTGTATTTTACTCTTCTCTTTATTCTTTTTGATTATCTCTTTTTTATTAAAGTTAGCGAATTTTGTAGTTATGCTGTCACTCAACTTATTAGAATTCTGAAAAAAATGTTTTATATACTTTCATAGTTTTCATCAAAAAAAGAACTTCTCATAAAATGCATTTTCCTTTAGAATATATTTTGGTAAAAGAAAATATGGAAAGTTTGTCATTGTAAAGGTAGTGAATAGAGTCTGCAATTCATTACAGTAGTAAATAAGACGCTTAAGGATATGCATGGAAATCCTAAATATATTTATTTTGAATCAATAGATTTGCATTGGAAAGCAATCAAATAAATCTAAATCGACAATTAATTTAATTGAATCTAAAATAATAAGTATAAGGTATGTGTGAAATACAGGTGCCCTTACATTCCTCTTTATTCGATTCTTCGTAATACTCATTCTCCTCTCGAAAATCTTTGCCATGAATTTCGAATAAGTCCTCTTCAACTCTTCTAACATCGACTTCAGTCTTCATAGACACCCAAAAGTTGCTGATATACTCGTGATAATCGTTAGTATTATATCGGTGTGAACCCCGGCCTTCAATCGCTATTTTGCCTTCCATTGTATTTGTAAGCTGTGAAGGACTCCTAATATCAAGCAATTAATTCCTTTAATTGGTATTTATTGAGACGATTAGTTGGCGTTTACCTAAACATAAGGAATGCAAAGAGCGTTATATAAACTTTTTAATTAATAGCTTTTCATCAGATGACAACTCTTTTAAAATGCAGTTTTATGTCAAATAATTTTTTTAACACTCGAATACCTTGAGAAGACTTATTTTAGAATCAATAAATGTTCGGTTTTTCTCTATTTAATCAATCTTTTGAAAATAAATTTATTCTTTTTCTTTTATTTAATTTAATAAAATAGTCGTGAAAAATTAATTGAGTGCTTGTGTGTGTTGTGGAGAGTACTCACAGAGAATTTATAATTTTATATTTCTTATTTTTTAAGATGAAGAGAAAATGAAAAATATTTGTTTTACAAGACTTTCAAAAAAAACATTTATAATAAGTAAATATATAAGAATTAATTAAAAATTCATAAATTTGTTTAAATATTTGTGTTAACATTTTTTTAATGTTTAAATAAATATAGTTTTCATTTATTTTCATATTTAAGAATTTTTCAATTTATGTGGCAATGAATTAAAATTATAAATATTTTGAACTAATGTGCATCATTATATTTTATTGATACATATATTTTATATAAAACATGATTATAGCATAAAAAGAATATTTTCTACATTTAAAAGATTTAAATTGACTGTAAAATATAAAAATTTCGAAATAATAGTAAATTTAGATAATTTTCACAACAATTTGAAGGTTGCTTTTTAAAAAATTGATCTTCAACTTTACTTTTAAAATGAAAATTTATCTATAAATTTTATAACGGATAATAAATCTACCGTTAGCCGTCAATTATTATTATTGACTCGTGTATGTTTTTTTGATGATATGTGTTGGAAAATTTTTGCTATCAAATCAATTAAGTTTAATGATATTTTTACGCAATGATTATTATAGATCGCCCGAACGGCCACTAATGTGCAACAAATTGGTCCCACCGTAACGAAAATGCGAGACAAAAAAACTGTTTTAAAATAGAGTGCATTAATTGAATAACAATTATGTTAGAGGTCGTAGCCTTGATTTTGTTTTGCGGTAACTGAGGATTAAATAAGAATTAATTCAGAATGGATAGGAGCTGATGATAGTTATGATAGTTTCGCTCATTTCGCTTAAAGACATGCTTGTTTGGTATAAATTCTTACGTTAGTAAAATATTTTAGCTGTTATCATAATATGAGTTATTGCGGCGACATTTGCTACTTTTCATATTTTTTTGAAAAATAATACTCAATGCCATGTATTATTTATTTCCTTTAACTAATAAACATTTCAGTGCGAAAATCTAAAGTTAAATCATAGTTTTTTTATGCATAACTGTAGAAAAATTGTATTTAAATATGGATTTTTTTTGTTTAACTTCTGCATATTTTTTAAGATTTAATTTAATACATAATTTTTTTTAATAATTTATAGAATTTTTTGTAATAATAAATTGTAAGTTTGTCAAAACTTACTGTCAAAATCGAATTTAAAAAAAGAAGATTTATATAACTCTCCCTCCCTCTCCCTCTCCCTTCCCTTCCCTCTCCTCTCCTCTCCTCTCCATAACTTTTAAAACAATTATTAAAAATTTCAAATTCTCACGAAAAAATTATAAAATAAAAATTTAAAATTAATATTACTATAAGCTGTCAATTTTATAAAAATTACTATCATAACTAAATATAGATATCAGCGCACGAATACATAGAATTAAAGAAAGAGAAAGAGAAAAATTAAAATACATAAATAAAAGATATTTTTGAAATCTTTTTTTTACAAATACGTAAGAATCTTTTTCAACTCTATTCATAAGAATATATTAATACTATATTAGCTTATATATGGGTTTGAATCATCATAGTTTGCTGATTCATCGTCGTTTGCAATATATTTGAGAGAGATTTCCACGAGAAGATAATAGACAATAATTCTAAGATTATATCCACTAAAAAGCATAATAAAAAGCGAAAATGAAATAACATACAAATTAATGTATGAGCAAACTCGAGATATATATATTGTATATAAATAATGCATAGGATTTATTAATATATGGGATTTTTGTAACAGAGCAACAAAAAACATAATCGGAGTTAATCTATGTTACAAAAAAGCAGAGAATTTTCAATATAAAAATTTTTTATTTTGGTTTTTACCACACGTTCACCTTGAAGTGTGATTGCAATTGAGACTGTTTTAGCCTTAGGCTTATAATTAAACAATAATTTGATTTAAACAATATAAAAAGCGCGCACACACCACACACCCATACATATATACGATCATATTTTTACCGATTAAGTGCTGATCGAATGTAAAGATAAAATTAATTTTTATCGCTTTCAAATAAAATAAGATAATAGACCAATAGAGCAATAGAGAAAATAGTATTTTCCGAGTTTTTTAATAAAAAATATGATCATAAAATAGAGAGCTAATTATAATTCGAGGCAAACATACACACACATACACACAGGTTTTTTCAATCTATCCATCTATTTCTATAATATTGGTTTATTATTTACACGGCTTTTCCGTTTGTGTCATTAAACACGTTTTTTATATTGACTAAAACTCACAAAACAAGGTGTACATACAAATAGGGGTTTTCATTTCATGGCTATAATTGAAAACTGTTTCATTATTGCCCTAATTGTAAGGATGAGCGTAACGTAATGACGTAAATATTCACACATATTGTGCGTCAAAATCTATTCATTTCAAAATGATTTTCTAGGCTAAAGATTATAAAAGTTAGGTAGGATTCATTAAGATTACGTTAAATAATGATTGAAATTTTAAAAAACAAACACATAAAATAGCGAAATTAGAAAATGTCATCAATTAACGCAAATGAAAGAATTATACTAAGGTTGAAAAATTAATGACGCGTTCAACTAATATAATGCTCATAATAAATTTTATGTAATAATAGTCATAATTATATTTTAATCTAAACTTATTTTATAAATAGAAATATTCGCTACAATGAAATTTATTACAAACATTAATGAATTTTATTAAAATATATTTTCAAAGAATTTTACAAAGTTTTAATTTATTTAAATTGGTATTGAATGAACATTAATATAATTTGTATTATAGCGAAATTTATTGAGAATGAATTCAATGAAAAAATCTATCGTAAAATATAAAGGGATAATTTTAATAGTTTTAAATAATAAGATAGGAGTTAAAAACTCGAATAAAAATTAATTTTAAATAAACGAAAACTGTAAAACACGAAAATTTTCTTCAAATATTTTTTAGCTATTAGTTAGAATGCTCTGAGAAATATATTACTCTTAAAAACAAGTTGTTTTATCGACTTTATAAATCAATATAATAAATAAATATATTGAACTTAAAAAGTTTATAATAATTTAAAATATTTTAACATTTCTGGAATTTTTCATTTAAAATCTATGAGTTTTTGTGAGCTTTACATTTTTATATAAAATTTAAAATTTAGTATGTTTTATTACTAATTCCTATTTTTCTATATTTATTTCTCATGTATTATTTAAAAATAAAGTGTAATTCTTATTATCTAAATTATAAATAAATATTTTAAGTTTTTATTCATTATTTTGTCCAAATCGTCAATAATAGTCGATATTATGTCAATATTTTATCATTTAGAATATTTTCCGCTCTTAAGATATTAATGATTTGTTTAAAGATGCAAAATATTAAATTATACAAATCATTATTTATGTTTTTAGAAAATATATAATCAATAAATTTATTATTAAGAAAATATTATTTTCAAAACTATCGCATAGAAAACAATATATTAAAATAACAATAAAATAATAATCATCCAATTTTAAAAATTCGTTATAAAATTAAATTGGAGTCTGATTTGTAAATAATTTAGATATTTTTGTTAAACGAGTGAAAAAAAATTAATTACGAGAGAAGATTAATTAACAAATCACGTTTTACATAAAAATTTTTATTTGCAATACGATTACATGCATATTTAATTCTATGTTTTAACGAAACGATTAAAATTTTATTTCTTAAAATTACATAATAAATCTTATCGAATGTTATAGAAATTGTAATAGACTTGCAGTTTAGCTACGAAACCAATTAAAATATAGAAAAAGAAAACATGTATTAATTGTAGCCATACCTAAATTTTGAAATAAAAAGATGTTATTTGTGTATATAAATTTATTTGATTTTCAGAATTTTTTGGATTTAGGATATAAATAAAAATAGGTTTTACAATAAATATAAAAGAGCTAAAGAATCTTAATTTATCGATCGCTTTTGTATAATGGAATTTTATTTACTAGTTAATAACATATTTTTTGATACTTCCGTCATTAGGATTTACAGTTTCAATACTTTTTAATAAATTTTTTAAAAATACTGCATATTATTGAGTTCAACCTTCAAATTGTCAAATTAAACAAGTGCTGGAAAATGTTAAAAAATCACTTATCTCTCCCACGTAAAACAATATTATATTACTATATTTCAAAAACCTATTGTCTATGTTGTGAAATATTATTATACGGAATATTTTGAAGAGTTTTGTTAATTTTGGAAAATTACAATATAAATTCAATTCAAATTATAAATGGAAAAATAAGTTTTAAATTTTTTATTTTTTGTGTGTTATAGTCTATAATTTGTGTTAAAGTCAATAAAACACATAAAATAAAAATTTTAAAATTATAGATAAATCATTTTAATCAACTAAATCTGCTTTATTTACTTAACACTTTGATTTTTTTATGTGTATACAAAATAAATGTTTCGATGCAAATTTAAAATTGAGTTTAAGAAAGCTAGATATTTAAGAATTTAACATTCCATTACAAAAGTATTTATAGCATGATATTTGCATAATTAATATTTATAATCAAATTACAGGATTTATTTTCTGTTAATATTTTTACATCTGTTTATCGGGTTTACTGTTAACCGTCGGTTCGGTTCGGGTCTGTAAGGTTGCAAGACCTTAATTCTCGGGTCAATTCTTTGTTTGGTTTGTTTGTTTCGGGTTCCAATTTCACTACACGTAAACAGCTTTAATTGTTATTATAGTTTTAATTAACAATGGGATGAAGATTCAAAAAAAAATCGTATGATATAAATTTAGGGAAATTTATAAAACAAATAAACTCTATTCGGAATATAAATGAAATAGTATTTGAACGCTTAAATTAATTCAATTCTAATTGAATTGACTTATTTTAATCGAGATTCTAACAAATTAAACTAACAAACGCAAGCAAAAATGTAACAAATATATATTAAAAATAGACTTTGAATAAAACACAAGCATAATCTTATTGCACTAAATATCCATCAAGTTTTCATCAACAGTCACTTTTTGTGCGATTTCTTTTACAATTAAGTCTTTGAAAAATATCGGAATAATAGTATTTGTATAAAAATTTGTCATCATTTATAAAAAAATATACATTTACCTGTTGTTTTCGTGTTTTAATGCTTTCTAATTATAGAAATTATAAATAAAGAACTTTCATTTTTTATTAAAAAATTCTTTCTTTTAGAAAAATACCAAAACTTTTTTCATTTCGAATCATATAAAAAATTATTTATTCTTTGAAACAATCATGAAATAGGAAGAAATATAGATTTTTGCAAATAGTATCACGTTTTTATGTCGAGATTGACTATAGATTAACGCATATTAAACATTTTTGTATAAACATGATAACGGATGAAGAATTTAGTATTTTTATGGCTTATCAGTATTATTTGATCGAAAACAATTTACCAGTTCAACAGTAATTTAAGCAAATAAACTGGAAAAATCGACGGAAGAGATTTATAAAATTTATTTAGAATTATTGATTGAACTCATTATTTCCGACATTTATTTTATGATAACCTATGATTCTACGGACTCTATAAGCATTTTCCTGTAAACCTAATAAAATCACATTATGTTTTTCGATAATCGTAATGCTTAAATGAATCACTCAAAAATTAAGTATTTATTCAAATTAAACTCAATCAGTAATTAAATTGTGGCTTAATTGACTTAATTGTGGCGTTAACAATATCTCTAAAAACACTTCAAATTAATTTAACATTATAGTCTTCAATTATAAAAATGTTACTTTTGAAATGTACTTTAATTAAATCTAAAATGCAACAACACATCTCTCTCTCTCTCTCTCTCTCTCTCTCTCTCTCTCTCTCTCCTTCTATCTCCTATCTCTCTCCTTTCCTTTTCACTCAATGATTATGGATTTGTTAAGTTCAAATACACTCGTTTTTATTAATAAATGTATATTTTATTTTATTTTAATAATAAACGAATACACGTTAGTTCGAAATTTACAGAATTCTTTTTTATAGAATTCCGTTTTGCAAAATTCTTTTTGTCAGAATTATGTTTAACATTTGACACCAATAAGGACTGACAGACGCGCTCAAGTCCTTAAGTTTTACAACAACATTACGCAAATACGAATTTCGAATTATACGCTAGTGATCGAAAAAAATTGGTTTTATTTCGCAACCATTTAAGATACTGTTTTTAACAAGATTTTAAACATAGAATTTAAAGTGAAGTAGATATTGAAAATTAATGATTGTCTGATGTCTGGCAGATATAAGCTTATCTTACAGAAGGAAACGTATTTATTTTTAGAAAACAACAATCATAAATCCAAACTAAACTTTTTGTTTTAATAATTCCAGCTCAAGGTTTACCATAATTATTATTAAGAAATGTTTGATAGCGAAAGATCTGAAACGATATAATTGGGGCTTACAAGTAGAGTGAAAGATTCATAGTCATTATGATATGATATGATAAAGTTTATATTTAAAGCAATTTTATCACTCAAAAGTAAAATTTTGCCAAAATTCCTATTAATATTCATTCTAAGCAAACTTGAAAATTTTGTTTTAAAAAATCTTAATTTAATGTTATTTAAATTTGTATTGTTTCGAAATTTACTTAATAAAAAACAATTATTACATACCCCTATAATTGTTTGCGTGATTTCAAAGAATTTTTAAAATATTTCAGTTGGAAAATCCTGAGGTAATTTTTTTATTGCAATGTATAATTTGTTGCTGATTTAAAATTTAAAACATTAGCAAACAATAACAAATTTCTTTTAGAGAAAAATTAATATAATTATAAACTAATGGTTTAAATAAAGTGTGGGTGAGTTATAGGATTCAGTTCCAAACCGTGATTTCAATAGCAATACACATTATATAGTAAAATTCGTGAATATTTTTTAAAAAAGCTTTAATAAAGATCTGAGTTAATTTAATAAATTTTCCCATTCTTTTGCTTAACCATAAAAAATAATAATCTTAGACACAATTACAACATAATTAAATTTAGAACATGATTATTTGCCTAAAGCCGAAAGTGTTTGAAAGATTCTTTATCGAGTATTTAACATAATAACATGTCATAATTTAATATATTTTGTTTATAACAAACTTCCGGTGTAATTACTTAGATCATCAAAAATTATATTTAGTTGAATAAATTATTATTAAGCATCAAATTTTATTTATATTCATTGATAATAATAAACTGTACTGTACGATACTTTTGTTTTAATATCACACTTTTTATAATCTGTGTTTTACGACTTGCAAACTTTTCACAATTAAGAAGAAACTTGGTTTGGAAAATATGTTGCATTCTATCATATAATCGTTAACTTTCAATAACTGTTTAATGAGGTAATTTATTGTAAATTTGTCTAAGAGCCCAGAAAAAATTACGAGCCATAAAAGCCCACCTAAACTTGAGACAAAATTATGGCTAATGATTGAAAAAATCTTTCACTATTAATAGGCGTCAGACTCATTGCTATTTATAACATTGTGACAAATAGTTGTATTATAGCGCTGTAATGTAATTAACATGCCATTAATACATTGTTTTTAGAATAAACATGCTATTAAAAGAATAAATTTAGCATTTTATTAAATGGCTGGAAAAGTAAATTATCGCCTATTAATAGGTGTTTATAATTTAATTGAAACATTTATTTGCATATTTTCCCACACAATGTTGACGCAACTTAATTAACGGAATAAAGTTATTACCCTTTAATTTAATTTTATAATAACATAATTATTTATAGGATATTAAAATATTAAATAAAAACATGTTTAGAAAAAATTGAAAATATTATTATAGCGATAGAAAATAATTTTTGATAATGTCACATATAGAGTTACAATTATAATATAAATCAGAATTTAGAATGATAATTAAAAGTCGCGCTTATTATATAGTGATTTTACTATTATACTTGTTGAGTTAATTTTCTCTGGTGTCAGTTTAATAAAAATGAGTGCCTTATAGATGCTCAGGTCCGACAATTTCAGGCGTAAATCTAAAATTGGCTTTTATAAATGAATCTTAATTCGAATACCTAGAATATTGTTCAGATATCATTTTAAAAACAAGCTATAAGGGTAATAAAATAATTGTATCTATCCATGTTTTCAATTAATTAGTAAACGGATAGTCAACGCTGATTAAATTTTAAAAATACAAGCATATAAATTATACCTTATTAAAGTTTTCAAGCGAAATTTAAATCTCAAATAATTATTAAATTTACTTATCTAATTCCATAATTTTTTTGCTTATTGCACTATTTCGAACTTTTTTGTTTATATACAGTATTATAGACTAGATATTCAATGAATTTAACATTAAAAGCTTATAAATTTGATTTATTTATAAATACCTCAACAATGCACAAATAATGTGCAAAACAAAAATATGTATTTTACATTTGTATTTTATATTTTACTTTATTATTAAAACAGTGTCTTGAAACAGGCAGACTGTCACAAATCTACTTTCTTTACTATACTGTACAGTCAGATAAATTTAAAAAATTTATAATAAAGAAAAAATATTAAAATTGCGGGACTATTACATACCATAAGAAATGTGAAATCTTCATTAAATTACAATTTATAGTTAGAAAAAATAAAATTAATATTTTTGTAATTAAATTTTTTCATTGTTCATAACGTGAATTTTGAATACTTAAAAAGATTTTAATTTAAAGTTAATAGGTTTTTTATTTGTTTAATATTAATCTTTATCTTGAGCTAATTTCCTAACTTGTGAACTGCATAACAATTTTTTCCTGCTTTTTCAATGATGGATTCTTTTCATTAAATTTATACTGAAAACGTTGCATAACTTATTTTACTACCCATTTGTGCCATTAACATAACAATAAACTAACATTAATCATCCAATTAAATCAAACTCTTTAAGATTACCAGAGAAACAAGAATAATCGTACGCAATAAAATTAAATTGGGATCTATTTTCACAGATTCACAATTTATTTATAAATACTGAGATTATATTCGGAGATTTTCATTGAATGAGTGAAAAGAATTAATTACAAGATAAGATTAATTAACAAATCACGTTTTACATAAAAATTTTATTTACTTTACGCATTACATGCATAGGTTTACTGAAAGTATAAATTAAAATTAAAATTTTTAAAATTGCATAACAAATCTATTCGAAATTTATTGGAATTATAATAGACTTGAAATTTTTCCCCAAAAAGAATGAAAATGAAATCAATTACGTTATTTTTGTGTCTTGGTTTATTGAATATACATTTCTTTTATTCGAAAAAATTACAATTTTTGTGAGAAAAACTCAAGTGTTAACTTTTGACGAGTAGTCAATAAGTATTATCATAATACAATAATAATAATAATGCTCAAGTATTACATAAGACCGCAATCAATGTGGATTTAATTTAATTTAAAATGACAACTATGACATTACAGTGTAGACCTTGTATATTCTTCTAGTATCCACTAATTCTTTTCTATCACTCATTTTAAAAGAATAATAATAAATAATGACATTGACAAACTTTTTCTTGTTTGCAAAGCACTAAATAATTAGTTAAAGCTATGCAAAGCCTTTTTTATAAATCCTCAATTGCCATCTTCGACGTCTTTCTTTGACTAATAAATTACTATTATCTCGAAAAGATACTTAACAGAATACTTTTTTGCAGTAAAACCTATGCAAAAATTAGGTTTCACACTAGACTTAAAACAATTTCTAGCATTGTATTATTATTAATTAGTGTTAAGCAATGAAAAACCCTTTCCTTACGAATGAAGCAATAATTTTTTTATGCAATCACATTTAAAAATAATAATGAATAATTTTTACTCAAAATACATAATTGGTTTAATAATATCAACAGTATATTATTAAATAAATAACGTAACAATTCATCCTTACGTTCACCTTACGTTCTTTAGAAAAATTTCAGAACACGATTGAATATGATCGGATTGATTCAATTTCCACGGAAATTATAGGGACAGGACATGATTGAAAATTATGTTACAAAAATCCGGATAATAAATTTTTTAACTATATAAATTCAAAAAATCAAGTTTTGTGTAACCTCAATAAATATTCCACATAAATCAAGTTTTGATTTCATAATTGCAGTAATCTCATAAAAAATGGTCGAATTTAAAAATTAAAAAATTATACTTAAGGACAACAAAATTCGGGTTCGTCTGAATCGTGACAGTTTATACTATCTTCCGGGAACACTTATAAATACAGTTTATAGGATAATTAAGTAAATTAAGCGTCATTATTTTTGCCCGAATCCCCCGAATTTACACCTTTTTGCCAGAATTCCCCCTAAAATCCAAAAATGGTAAAAATTTGAATTTTATCAGTCAAATCCGACATGTTTTGAGACCCCTTAATTTTTAATCTATAGTTCCAAAAATTATCGTTCTATCTGACGAATTTTTAAATGACAACTTCACCAGACCAAAAATTTTTTCCAAAAAAGTTTCGAAGTATTATATATTGTTAAATATATTTCAAAATATAATCTATAATTAGCCCAAATTCGCACCATAAATGCTCTTTTTCACTCCCGAATCCCTCCCGATTTTTGTTGTCCTTAATTATACTTTAAATGCCCATAAACGTAATGTTTCTGACAGGACAGGACGGAACTAAAATATTCATTAGACATGACGTGACTTAAATATTCAAAATTTTGCACACCTATTCTAAATTAACCAATAGTTTTTAGAATTTTTAATCAAAATTAATCGTTTAAACAATAAATAGCATTATTGTATTACTCAATAATAAGTATAATGGGAACCAAAATTTGAACATGTCTACTATATTTTCAATGCTTGCGAATTTTAATACTTTTATCAAAAAGTTTTCATTATCAAATGAAGACAAGAAAATTTGTGACCAAATCATTAAATAAGATAAATGTTTGAATACACACAGATGTGCAGTGCATTATAACAGTAAGTAAAGTATAGAATTCTATAATTTTAGATAAAGAGAAAGTTTAGCAATAAATACAAATTATTTAAGTGGGGTTTTTTGAATTAAACATTTTATTTCAGCGTAAAATTTAAAAAAGAAATAAAGTTTTTAATAATACGGTATATCAATATGTTTGGGATTAAAAATGTTAACAAACAATTGAATCGTGGGATGCAATAACCAGACTTTTGTATAGTAATTATTGGGAAACGCGATAAGTTATTCTTAGCTTAT
>JAQGAW010002918.1:0-13791 GCA_034698025.1 Phthiracarus crinitus | reverse complement strand
GTAAAGCTATGAGTAACTAAGTTCTAGAAACTTCTAGAACATAACAGTAATAGTGTAGTGACATGAGGTCACATACAATACAGTACCGCAATAAAATTTTCAAATAAAAATATTTCGCGGAATTACAAAATCCAAATAATATAAGCAATAATTTTTAATCATTAATTATAATTTAAAATTGAAAAACAATTACAGTTAATAAGCAGATTTAAGGATTTGACATTATACGTCTGTCTGTCCCTTAGTCTGAACTTAAGACGTTTTATATTTATTAAGTGACTTTTTCTTTATATTTATTATGGGATCAGCATTACATTTCGAGTTTGATTTTGTCAGATTTTTAAAAATAAATTGCATTTAAATTTCGATTAATTCGATAATTTAGACAATTTAAATTTATCAATTACTTCTGAATAAACTTTTATTACAGCGTCTAGTGTCAGTTTTACTTGGCTGAAAAATGTTACCATTAATTTATAGTCTATTTCCTGTTCGACCACTACATAGAGCATCATATGTAGGTCGTTTATCATTAGAAGATGTGTTTTAAAAACTTCGTCATATCTTTTTCTATACGTTTTGTTAATTGTAAGTGTTTCACATGAAACAATAGAAAATTGTTTTCTCCTAACTCGTACAGCACACAATCAAATCAATAATAAATTAAATAATTATTAATTAAGTTATAATTGGTCAATCAATCATTTGAAATAAAACGCATAGATATTTATGTATAAAGAAAATGCCAACAAAATATATTTTAAAGCTATCGCTAGGAAAGAAAACAAAGCACTGCACGCTTAACATAGAACATGTTAGCGTCGCTATTAAATACATTTACTATTTTAAGTCATTATTAATTTCACTATTCATTCTTTCATTCAGTCAGAGTTTTTTTTAATAATGTCTGCATCCTTTCATGCATAAAATTGAATATAAATTATTACATTTAAATCCAAATATAATCATAAACGTTCAGCTAAAAAGAGAATAACTAATATTTTATTATTTAATACAGTTTGATTAATTGCTACTTATCGATATCTTAAACGAAGATCAATTGAAAATCTCTTGTCCGTTTTAAAATCAAATTAAGTAATTCTATTTTATATATAATTATTGATACTAAAATCTTGTCTGAGTGAATCAGATTCAGATTATCCGTTGGCTAATTGATCTTTTTCATCAATGTAAAACAATTGCTTTATTTTTCTTTACATTATATCACTAAAGTGTACAAGATAAATTCACTAATCTTAATTCCCAATAATCTTTAATTATTAGTATTGAAGCAATTTTTATTTTATAATTTTAAAAAATATTTCGCTGAAACTATTGATCTTTAGATGGAAACATTACATAAAAATTAGTTGTTATGAAAAATTCTTTTTAATACTAAAGATTAACTAAATTATAAAATACTTTTGTATTAATATTTTTAAAAACATTTTACAAATTTAATATCTATTTTCAAAATGATGTATGTAAAGTATGTATAAAAAACAAATAATTAAAAATTTAAAATAAAATATAAAATATATATTGTTTAAAGTATGCGAAAATGATGAAAATGTTTGACATTAGAATAGCATATCCTTATATGGTAATTAAACAAAATCAATATATATATGTATAACATTTGATATGATTATAATGATTACATATACATTAAAGATGCTAATGGTTTGGTTTTTAATGGTTAAATCATGTTTTTAACAATTTGTTTATGGTTTGGTTCGGATTGGTTTCAATTTTCATTATTTCTGATGGTTTGGTTTGGTTCCAATTTTAAATAGAAAAACCATTAAAAAACAATTAAACAATTAACTATTATTTATATATAACTATTACTTATACACAAGGGGTAAAATTTTCTTTGAGAAAATTGACTGAATTTATGTTAAAAATCTTTGATCAAATTTAAAATTTTCTTTGAGAATAATAACAAAATTCTTTGAAAATTTTTTTTATAAATTTAAACTTTATAAAAATTATTTGACAAATCTTTGGCAAATATTAAAAAAAATACGGTATTATTCAAAAAATTTGATTTATTTAATAATAAAATTTATAAAGATGAGCAATGATGCATACTATTTAGTGAAAATTACTTTTAAAATAATAATTCTAATAATATGATGAAAAATAAAATTATAAATGCAAAATTCTTTGAGAAATATAGAAAATTTTCTAATTCCTATGAGAAAATTAGCTATTTAGACTTTCTTTGATCAAAGAATAATTCTTTGAGAATAAAATAATTCTTTGACTTTCTTTGATCAAAGAATATTTAACCCCTTCCTTATATATTTATTTACTTATGTAATTGGTGAAATATTAATATTTTTAGTATTTTTTAACATCTCAATTACACAATTAAGCAATGATTAACACTATTAATTAACAAATGGCTTTTAAAGCCACATAAAGTTAATTAATCATTACATGTAAAGGCTTTTTTGATAAAAACTTTTGTATGGTTCTATTTTTAAGATAATGGTTTTTTTTGGTGTGGTTCGGGAAAATTCGATCCATTATCATCATTAATATACATATATGTTAATGAAAATGTGAATTGTATAAGTAAAAATATGAATGACGTAGAAAGTTAGCAACACTTGATAAACGACTGCAAATATATTCACTTTAATATAAAAATATATGTAAACCAGTATTGTAATTAAATATAAATAAAGTAATTTAATATAATTAAATAATAATTAACACTTAAATAAAAGTTATATATATATTAGATTTATGTTATTTGAATTTCATCATTATTTATGTTAGTAAGCAATCTGTATAAGTAAAATCAACATTCCCGCCTCTCCATCCGCAGATTACGCAAAAATAAAATAAAAAATTTAAAAACAAAAGATATTCCTTAATAATGGTTAAAATAATTTAATTAAATTTTTAAATAAATAAATATTAACAGTATATTATATATAATATTTGAAGTTAATTAAATAATTCACATATAATTTTTAATAACATAAAAACATTTGTAAATACGTTCCTTGGGCTTATAAAAGTCGAATTTAATCTTAAAAAATACAATTTCCCAAATTTTTAATCGAATTTTAAAAAATTTGATCAATAGCGTAAAAGAATTAAAAATTTATAATGTGCTATATTATTTAAAATATATTAGTTTACCTTCAGCCTTTTAAATACATAAACTTTAATTAGTTAATTTAAGTAAACTTTATTTTTTAATAAATCTGGCTATAAATTATATGATAAATTTTTTTGATTAATTTTCCTTTTATTTTTATTTTCAAAATCTAAAAATCTATTTATCAATTTTAATTATGATGTAGAATAAATTAACTTAGTTTATTTAGAATTCAAATAATCAATAAGATCTGAATTTAGCTGTTATATTTAAAAGATTAAAAGTAAGCAAATTTTTATAGAATCTTAGATATTATAATATTCACATTATATAAATTTTGACCAAAATTTTACGGATAAATAAAATAAAAACACTTAATTAACTTTGGGCGCTTCTGTATTTTTTAGTATAAATGAAATATATTTGGAGTTTAAGTATTTCTTCATAAACTAGACAGATACTAAGGATATATTCCGTTCAGCACTCTGAACCTTTTAAATCCTAATGAACATAATGTTTTAAAGTTAGATGAAGCTTTGCTTTGGTTTTTTGGGTAATATGATTCCACCATATGGTCTGTTTAAAGGAATAAGTTAAGCAGTGCTAAAGTACGCATATCATGTTAAACTTGAAAACAGTTTTATTTATTTTCTTAAGTTAGAATTTTATTTACAGTCAAAAAATTTGATTGTCAGTCAAAAATTACAATAATTTTCATAAAACATAATAGTTAAAAACAGTCAATTTGAGGAAGATGTCATTCTCATTCTTTAATTTGGTATTTTATTTTACATTTGCGGCTGATACCACTATAAATCGTTAAATTTTGAATTTATTAGACTATTACGGCATTTTAGTGTCAAATTAGTTATTTTTAGGCATTTGATGACGATGCAGTTCTATTTTATAATTTGATGATATTAGTAAACATTTGAGGAAGATGAAACTCTTTTTCGTGAATTTGATTTATACCATTAAGTTTTTTCATATTTTTTAAAAATTTATTATTTTCAGCAATGTAAACTTTTATTTAGGGTTATTTTGCAATGTTAAATAACTCAGAAAGCTTTTTTGCATTTGTTAAGAAATTTATTATTGTATGAAGCAATTTTAAAAGCTTAATTACCAATTTTATAATAGCGTTAACTTAAATCCTTGATAACTGTTACTGCATTATAATTAATCGTTAAATTATTTTGCTTTTTTGAAAAACTTAAAAATAGTGTTAATTTCATTGTTTAAATTAATGAGTTAAATATTATTCTTAAATAAATTAAAAAATGACAAAGATTTAAAAATATTATGATATTTTATCTGTTTATTCTTTAATTTTGTCTAAACATGAAAATATAATTCAGTTGACATTTCTTTATCCCACCTTTTCAGATGTAACTATTTATCATCTGTTAATCACACTAATTGTAACGATATTTACTCAAAGCGATAAATCGAATAACTATTTACATACAATCCGTTATGTCTGCTTTTGCAAAGTCAGATTAAAAATTTAAAATGAAATTGATTAAATTTAAACTAAAATAAAATTATAGTTGAAATAAAAGTAGTATTAAAAGAAAGATTATAAATCAGTATTAAATATTATATAACTTATGAATCTCATTTTTGGCTAATATTAATTTTTTGTGTTGACACAACAAAATAAAAAACAAAATTGTTTCAAAACAAAGTTTCTCAAAGCATTATCATAAAGCAATCAAATTTTACGCTAATAATTTATATAGAAAAATAAAATAAAATGCCATAAAATATTTAATACTGAAAAATTTGCCTATACTATTGAATTATCAAAGAATATATTATAAATAAAAAAAATGTCAGTAAAATTTCAAAACTGTTTTGATTTATATTTACATTCGTTTTAAAAGTTTAATAAATAATTGATAAAAGATAAATCAAAAGAAATTTAAAATTAAATAATTAAAGAAGGAAAACACAAAATTTTAGTTAAGCCGACTAACGCTAAACCTATTCAGTTACAACCTTAGGGTCATTTTATATCGTATTATTCGAGCGAATGTTATAACTAGTGAAAGATGTGAGATGGGGAAGATTGCAATTCAAGCCCACAACAACTGACAGAGTTTGCAACTAAACTTTTCGATACCGTTAATCTTGAATTGAAATAATTTACAATTTTGTTATTATGTTTGTATAGCTTTCAAAATTTGTAAAATCTTGGATTATATTTGAAGCCAATTATAGTATAATTATGAAAGTACTCGAATAACTGTAAATCATAAATTATGGATCGCCTTCGATCTTAATAACAGATCAGGGATCAAACTTCAGTTATGATTTCGATATAAAACACTACAAATTCTTCGGTATTAAATATAATCGAGATACTGCTTACAGACAATAGATTAATTTTCAAGTCGAATATGTAACGAACGACACATTCACAGAGAGCTCACTTTTCAATATTATATATATTATTGATATTGTTAAAACTAAAATATATTACATACATGCCCTTTTAAATAGTAAACCAAAGAACTTTACGATAGGAGAAATAAGACTCATAAGCGTTGACTTCGAGTGAAATGTTGCGATCTAATAACAAATAAATTTTTGTATTTCCATTTTTTGTAACGCCTGTATAATTTAAATCAAATCCCTTATTGTTCATTTTGGCAATAAAATTTCAAATTTTATTTTTTATATCTATATTAAAATCTCAAATGATTAATACTTTATTGTTTACTGTTTTACTAATACATTCTTTAATTAATTCAGCTTATTAGCCATCGCAGAGTTGTATATTGAAATGATATCCATTTAATTTATATATATTATTAACCAATTACAATATCACTTTACATTTTAATACTTTATAATGAACTGTAATTCGCCTAACTCTAACCTTTTGATAATTATAGGATTATTCATATTCTTCGTGTAATTTTCTCAATTTGTGTACAATTATGTTCATTACCACTTCTTTTTATAGCAAAATTATACGTTAAACAAAAAATATAAAAACGTTTACCCGAAACTAATTCTAAATAAGTTTTAAACCAGATATGATAATGTGTTAATTTTTTATACAAATACCAGACAATGTGTACATTATTTATCGTCTATACTTTTCTGGCAATTTTTAAAAAACTCACAACTTTATTCTTTAATAAAATAATGTAAGCAATTTATCAGATAAAATACGGAATATTTTTGAATATTTGCAACGAAATAATGAAATAAAAAAGAATAATTTAGTCATTTGATCGAATATTAACTTTAGGTCCTCAAATAAACTAAAAAAAGATAATAAAATGGCGGAACATAAACAAAATCATGTCTAAAGATAGTTAGCCGATATCAAAGCTTAGATTTTAGGGTTACCACCACTTTTACTCGAATTAACAAAAATTGAATTTTTATTGGTTTTAGGAAAATTAAACTTAAAAAATTAGAAAAAATCAAGTTATATAATTTTATTTGAAAAATAAACCTAATTTTAGACAATTTATCTTTCAAAAATTTGAAGAATTTTCTTGGAAGCATGACTAAAGGAATGAAAATTATCATATATTCCATTTGGTATAAAATAAAAAATTGAAATTAATTTTAATTTTTAATTTGATGTTTAATAAATAAATAACAGTATATATAATTTTACTAATCAACTTTTTTCAAATAAATTTTTTAATTTAAAAAACTGTAAAGACTTTTGTGTTAAGCGTACAATTGTCATGTTTTTTCCGACATTTTATCGCGAAATTCGTCCCATAATTTGTTTGGTTTATTATCAATTGCTTCAATTTTCTTAGAATTCAACTAGCACCATTTACTAGTCAATATTCATTATTTGGATTTACGGTAATCATATAATTTCCATTCTCTTTCAAGAGTATGTTTGTGGCCAATCCATATGTCTCAGTGCGTTTCTTCATTTCAATAATTTTCAACGATGTCTTTTTCACTTTAGCGCTGACATCGTAATCCGCTATATTTTCAGCTTTTGAATCATATACTTTATTTGAATTTTTATTAAGTGATGTCATGTTATAATGATCGACGTCTGAAATAATTCGAATTAAGTTAATTGCATTAGATGGCAGTATAATATTCATTCTATTAATTTCGCGAGAATTAAATAATGCAATATATTGAGAATATTTTAATTTTGTATGGGTATGGTTTATCGTTTATATTTTGAATATAACTATAACTAGCTTTAGTGTCAACTGTATACACACTATATTCATGAATTTGTTTAGTTTCCAACTCTTCGATTTCAACGTATTCGACATCATTTTCTTTATATTTTTCTTCAAAATCTGACACATTTTGCAAATATTAGGCATATATTGAAGCGTTAGAATTAATTTTATCAAGACTGTATAAAAATTTGACATTAACATTTAATAAATCTTCGATTTCTATATTCCACGGAACATACAGTTGACACAGTTCGCGATAATAATTATATTCGTCTGTTTTTAAATTATATCTCTTGAATTGTAGAATTGATATTTCATATTCCTTTATTTAATACGAAGGTTAAACTTAATACAATAAATAATGAATTTACTTATACATAAATCAATATATATGATCAGAAGTAAACAATTAAACGAAAGGAAAACAGAAGATACTAAAAATAATTAAAACAATAACTCATATGCAAAACATAGAACATTCTATAAAATGAAGTGATGTCGTGTAAAGTCATGTGAGGACAACTGGGCAATCCACAAATGAGTTGGGATGCGATATGTTTATATTGACATCACTCTCCCGGTTGGTGAATTTCGATTCGAGGGATTAAGTTATTTATAAGTTGCTGATTATTATTAAAAATAACAAGTTTCTTAAAAAATTATTTTGAAAATATTTTCAGAATTATTGAAAATGTAATATAAATTTATTTAAATAAAACATTAATAAAAGATTATAGACTAAAGTTTAATTAATAGCGATTGTAAACAAAAACTTTAAAAATAATAAAAATTATAATTATTTAATTAAATTTAAAATAATTAATTATTACATTTATAATATATTAATAATGTAAAAAATAATTCCATATTTTTGAATAGCAATACATCAAAAAATAATATTTAAAATTTTGTTACTAGAATTGGTTACCTTAATCAAATTTACAATGAATTATATTTTATTAATATTTAAATTTAGATTTTAATTTAGCTTTTATAAAACACTAATTCTAAAATAAAGTATGTGATCATAATGCGAATAGGTTATACACATTATGATTTTAAAATGAAATTGTGTTGTATTAAATTTTAATTTTATAAGGAAGTATTTACGTTTAATTAAATTTTATAAAATACTGTAAGCATATACGGGATGTTTATGATCTAAAGTTCACATCCCGTATTAAAGTATGAAGAGTTGCTTACGCAACTCTTATATATGTAATTATCGTGTGTACCAGTGCCTCACTTAGGCGTTGGCACTGGTACTGTGAAGTTAATAAAATTAATAGTTGACCACAAATGGCGTCCGCGACAGGATATGTGCGACACCTAAGTCCGCGACACCAGACTGTAAATTTTGATTAAATTGTATTTTAATTTGGTGTTGTGTACGTATGTATGTGTATATATGTCTGTGTGCGTGTTGTGTACTAATCTCAAAAAAGGGATAACCGTCACGAGAGTATCTGTTAAAGATCTTAATAGACCACAAAAATGCGTTAAAAATATTGAAGATGAATGTAATATGCGGTTTATTTGCGATGACAGTTCGGGAACAAGTATTTGTGGATACGTTGGCGACGATGACGACAATGAAACGTTTTGCGACAATGATTGTGATAATCTTTAAGATAATAAAAACCAATTAATATTTTATGAAAGTAATAAACGAAAAACTATTAAGTAATGGATATTTGTTGGCAGCACTGTATGGTCGGATGGAATGATGGATTGTGGTATTTGAGTCTTATTGTTCAGATCGATTCTATATCTCAGAAATGATTGGTGGAATTTGAAGTCAGTTCTAATTGTGTACCATATGTGACAATGAAATCTTAGTGTCACCAAACGAAATAGTGATGCGCGATCTTTGCAATCAAAGCTATCACTAAATGTGTCACAAACCACAAATCAATGACAAAATACTAGGGCCAGACGTGCCGTTGAGATGTGGTCTTTGCGTTTTCGCTTTTGGGACCAAAGAGGGCGGCGTTAAGAAGAATAGCATAATTGATGACGCTCTGAGATGCGTGAAGACAGTACTTCCGTATGATTTAAATGTGTTACACTAGGATGACTCGCATTACGTTAATAAAGAAGCGCTTTATTGCTATTGCGGTGTTTCTGGAAATTATTACCCGAAAATGTTTCAATTCGAACGTTGTTTGTAATGGTTTCACGAAACATGCAATCAAGCTCTGGAAACGCTCTAGAGGAATGTCTATAAAACATTTGGATCATGAAATGAGATAAAATGGTATGATAAACGATGAAAACAAATGCAAATATATATTAGACTAAAGATTGAGAATGAATTGTGTATAATTCATGGATGCGATATAAGTGGTATAACATTAGTCATCTATGTTGACAATTGTGGTAACGTTTTCCAGTTGTAATAATGGTGGTGCTGTTGCTGAGGGATTCCATGATTGCACAATGATGCATAGATGAGATTTGTTAATGCGATTTTGTTTATGGGAACTGTATATGAGATTCATTTGTAGTAGAGAATGCTTTATATAGGATATTTATCAGTTTAAAGGAACTGAATATGTTATTAATTTTAATATGACGGGATATGAGTTGTTTTGGGAAAATCATTGACGGGAAGTGCTGATTCAAATTTTGATGTTTGAAATTAATCGTCGGTTTTGAGAAAAATTGTTGCGCATTTGTGATACAACTGTGTTAAGGTACGTCGTTTAGGGAGATAAGACTGAAGTGACTTGTCATATTTGAGTTTATGTTGTACGGTGTGATATATATGTTAAATTGTGGAGACGATACTGAAGATGATGCTCCAGAAGTTTTATTTGGGCCATGTTGTTGACGAAACTGAAACCTATGTTGACACTGGAGAAGTGGAAGCTATAGAAAAGATGTCATCTCCTGTTATTATTTGGAATGTTCGACAATTCATCGAAAAATGAGGATATTATCTAAATTACACTGAGAATTTAGCGTTGACATCGATACCGTTGTCGAAATTAACCAAAGATGATTTTATTGTAAATGTGAATGATACATGGGGTGAGAATGAAAACAAGTCTTTCGATGAATTGAAAAAGAGACTATGTTGTACTCCAGTCTTAGTACACTTTAACGAAAAATCGGAATATAATAATGAGGACAAAATCGAGTTTAATGGTTCGATATAACTAAAAATGAATATAAAATTGGACAAAATAATGAAGAACGGATAATACAAGTTTTAGTGAAAATGAATGTCAAATTCAGATTACAATATTGGATATAACATTCTATATAATGTATGGCAAGAAATGCGAATTACCTGGAGATATACCAGACAATGAAAATTATGAAATAACCCTGAGAAACTTATTGAAAAATAGTTGTTAAACTGTCGATACCAGAAATATAGAAATTTAATAAGAAATATTACGATAATAGACGATAAAATAAGAGATTTAAAGTCTGAGATGTAGCCAGGTTGAACTCAGTTAATAGATGCGTCGGATAGAGTTACAAATTAAGTCATTATTACAAGAGACCGTATACATAACTTCACGGGTATATGAGATAAATTTCGGGCGTAAAAGAACAGATGTTGTGCATATTAGCAGATTAAAAATGTGGAACCTGAGATATAATTTATATGTTATTCATTTCAATGAGAAATCGAATTTTAATAATGGGAAACATATTGAAAAAATTACACTTATATTATTCATGTTAATGATGTTATGGAATATGATTACTGGAAATAATGAAATCACGAGGTCGGATTCGTTGATGTGGGTCCAAACGGACAAATATGTTTTGAACAAAGAACAGGCATATCAATTTAGTGTAACAATGCCGAAGTTGTGTGACGGAATAGTTATTGAAGAAGACCAGAAATTATTGAGAAATAGGTGTTATGAGAATTACAAAATGTGCATTACTGCTCCATTAAATATGATATGTGGTTACGGTTTAATAAGAAATAAATGTGCAGTTCCTAATATTGTAGCTGTAGGTGGAGCTATAGTAATAGCCGTTGGAAAAATTTTAAACAATTGTGCTTAGTACTGAGAGACAAATGGAGAAACTAAAAGTGGAAATAACCGAAAATCGGAGACTAGTTTTCAATGGACACGAAGCTAGTAGACAAATAAAGAAGACACTACAAATGTTTGGATGTTTACACATGTTCAAGAGATTCCTGCTTATTATATAATCAGTTTTTGTTGGTTTTAGTTGTTTTGTTTGTTGTTGTTTAGTTATTGTTTCAGTTTTTGTAATTATTGTTGATAATTGATGGGTTGAATGACTATACGATGATATGGCAGTATTATACGCTATTTTTGAAAATATAGCGAAGATTTGTTTGATAATACAAGAAATTTTTGATAATATAAAGAATTATATTGCACTAGAACGAAACTAATTGATAAATAGATTCTGAAAGTTGAGAAGTTGAGAAACCTGTACAACGTCTGCTAGTCGACAAGCTAGACGTTGTTTAGGCTAAACAGAGATGTATTGTGTTATCCGACCAGTGGTGAGAAATACAGAGACACTAGCATAAGATGTGTTGGATATTAGATATGGTTTGTTTATGCGAAAGCTGAGACATGTGTGTCTGTATATGACATGAAAGCAGCTATAGACACTCGATTACGTTTAACGCAAATTAACTGTGGAAATCTCCACGGCAATAGCCACAGCCGACGCCATACTAATGAGCCGGTATGGGTTAGGTGCTGTGATGTTTGGTTTGGTTTGGATTCGTTTTAGATATGACCAGATCCTCACTCATCAACTTACTACTTACATTTTATTACCAATATTACAATATTATTTACGAAAATTATGTTACTATATATATACACTATACTACTTATTATTAAAATCTTATGTTATTTACATTTCTATTTACACTTCCACTATGTTTATTAATTTTTAATTTGATTATGTAAACGGTCAGTTGACCGTATAAAGAAAGGGGAGATTGTGAGCATACGGGATGTTTAGACATCCAAAGTCCAAAAACATCCCGTATAACTACCACATTATATTTAATGGCAATTTCAAGGTAAGCGCGAGTGCCTCATATTTTGTACCATTAAGGTGTTGGCACTCGCGCTACTCAGTTGTATAGTTAATTTAAAGAAGAATAAAAGAGTTGACTATAATATTTTGTAAACATTAAGTCAATCAAAATAAAGTTACCAGTAGATATCGCTTTTTGTTTATTAATATATATGATTAATATATATGATTGATTATTGTCTCTGAATATGATCCAAAGGTGTCGCTATTGTCATTGCATCATAGATGGTAGCACTTATATATACATCATGAATAAACATATGACGTCAAATATTATATTCATAATCAGTGTCGCAACCACTGTTCTGTTCATTAAACAAAAAATTTGCTCTTTCATAGCGATTCAATTGGTTACCGTTAAAAACCTCATACGGTTGCTATAATGTCACCTAAAAAATAAAATTCCCATACATGTTGGATCGCACTAAAATTTTGGGTCTCACTAAAATCATTTATTTTTCATATTATTCGCTTCATTTCATTTGCAAGTCTTTATTAATTCTTCCAAAAGCTTATGAATATAGGTTTAAAACGTATGTACTAATAATTATAAAAAATGTTAATTTTAATACTGTGATAGTTTTATTATTTGTTTATATTAATTTAATTATAATATAAGTTCTAATTCGCTTCGTTTTTCATACTTTAGAAGGTTATTTCTAAATTTTTTATGATATTGAATCAACCAATCAAAGTACGAACATAATGAATGTAGTTGTGATAAATTTTATATCTGTTATTATAGCTCGATTTTTTAAACAAAAGTGGGGCTTAGAGATTTGAGTATGTCTGTCCGTCAGTCTGTCTGTCTTGGTTTCAGTAGATTTTATATTTATTAAGCGAATTTTAACTATTCTTCATATTACATAAGGTATTTGTTGCAAAAATAAACCGAATATAAATCAATGCAAGACCTTAATTGTGCTCTTAATTATCTCATTTATTACTTACAAGTTGTTCTCTCAACAATATAAAAATTTTTATATGGTAAGAATAAAACTAAATATCAACATAAACCAAATCAAACCTACCAAACCAACTAAACCTTTAAATCCTATTCAAACCTATCCAAACCTGCAAAATCTAAAAACCTGCCCAATCCTTACTAATCTTAAAGAAGCCAAACATTGCACAACTTAACCAAACTTGAACAAAACATTAACATAACCTTTTATAAATAAATAAAATCTAAATTAAAAATTGGGATAAACTTAATATGTTATGAAAGATAAGTTACTTTATTCTGATTAGTTTATTTACTTTATTTTATTTTATGTTAGATTAGGTTTAGATTATTTTAAATTTAGATTGTTTTTTATTTTCAATTTTATTGGTTTATTATTATATCTTATAAAGAGATTTATCTGTATTTTTATTGTATGAATATATATTGTTGAAAATTCAACGCACTTACAGTACGCCAGGAATACC
>JAQGAW010002917.1:0-13795 GCA_034698025.1 Phthiracarus crinitus | reverse complement strand
TAGATCTGTCAAAAACAGTCTGTCAACACTTTCATTATTGAGAGCTCAGTTTCAGCAGATATTAAATCGTAATTTTAAGAGCAAAGGCCGGATTATTAGGGCCAAAATTTTGAATATTAGGGTAGAGTAAAAGGGCATAAAAAAGTAGAAATTAGGGTCAAAATAAGGGAATAAAAATTATATATATCCAGTGTATCTAATTTATTTTAAAGATATTATTGCAACATTTAGAAATCTTTAACAGGTATTTTCTGAACTGAACCGTATCAAAGCATATTTGTTAAAGTTTGTACGATCAAGTAAAAAATTTAGGTCATTAATGGCTGAATATTGGGGTATATTAGGGTTCTGATGCATATTATTGTGATTTTATTGCATGCCCTAATGATCCAGTCAATATTTATTATAATGATTTCGCTTAAAAATAGTACTAATTATTAACTTTATTTTTCCCAAATTTTTAATCAAACAGATTTTATGAACAGATAAGTCGAAATTGAGCATAAAAGTTAAACTTAAATTAGGGTAATTTCAGAAATGCCATAAAAATCTGGTCTATGCTTATGAGTCAAATTTTTTAATACACTTTAAATGCACTGCGAACAGACGTATAGCCATACGGGAACACAGATAGATATATCAAATCCATAAGCTGTCTCTGAGAATTTGAGCAAAAATTAAATATTTTGAGACGTTATTTCCTAGTAATATCATAATTAAGGCTAGGGATTTCGTGGAAAATACCGCTTTTTTTCTTTAATCACATGACCGGGCAATTTATATGTTAATATATATTAGATATTTCTAATTAATTAGAAGTAATTTTATTTTCCCGGTATTTCCCGGTTTTGGCTGTTTAGTGTATTCCCGGATAGTCATAAAATCTGAAAAATGTTCCCGTTTTTGTTATAATAAAACAACTGTTGACGTAAAAGTATGAAAATAGGTCTTCAAGAATTTGTAATTTTTAAACTTATAGTAAAATTTTATTGTGTAAAATATGCATTAAAACCATACTGTAAAAGCAGACAAAGCTTAACATAATCTAATTTAAAGATGTTCTTTAATATGAAATTCAATTTTTTTCATAATAATTTTTTTCCTGGAACTGTTCTCGGTTTTGATTCATTTTTTGTTCCCGGTTCCCTCCCGTTTTAACTACTTTTTAGTCCCTGAAATCTCTTTCCCTGTCATAATTATTATACAGTATTCATAAATTGAAAATTGTGATTAAATGGAACAAATTGAAAATTGTTTTAAAATATGTTTATTAAGTAAGTTTTAAATAATCATAATGTATAACATAAAAGCATTAATAAAAATCTATCAAAATACCCACATATCTTTTACAATTGACAAATTTTTTGTTAATACCTTATCTATTGAGTTAAGATTGCGAACAAAAAATTGATAAACCATAAGATCGATCATTTAGTTTTTAATCGAAATCAGCTTAAAAATTGGTTATAAAAAATTAATTTTTAATTCCAATGAGAGGCTGTTAAGACATTTAAAGTAATATTTGGACAAACTTATTGAGTATAAATCTTGTTAGTCATAAATTTCACGCCTGTTTTCACGAATTGCTTTTTATGACAGCGAAATTTGCATCGTTAAAACTGAAATATAATAAATAAGTAATAAATGAGTTTTTTGAATAATTTATTCTCTATTTAGTGCCCAATAAAAATAACTATAAATACACGAAAAACTAAAAAAAACAGTATAATCGAATAATACTGAAATATAAACGCTGCTAATCTAAGGTCAACCAAAAAATGTTAATTTATAAATCTTAATATAACTTATTGCTAGACAAAAGGCGTTAGAATTGATGCAATATCACGATGCGAATCGGTTTGTGTCACTTTGAAGGTTTTTTATGTTGAAACCGGAAAAAAAACTTTTGTATAATAATATGATTGATTAATTGAAGCAAAAATAAGATAAACCTCATAATGAATTAAGTATTTTTCTCAGTAAATTAGAAATTTTTGAAGTAATTTTTTTTCTAAAAATATATATTTTCTCTGAAATTATATTCGCAAACAGACCATAAAGAAGAAAAAGCTTTATATTATTAATTTATTCTAATTCACATGTTTATTAGTTAATTTTTAAACATCGGGAAAACTGAAGGACATTTTCTGAAAAAAATTAAAGATTAAACTGTTTTATTTTATTTTTGTTTTAAGTTAAAATTCCGTAATACAGTATATCTTACTTATTATAGTTTATTTTTTGCTTCATCGAACACTAAAATTTTTATGACTGAAAATTTTGATTTAATTCATAAAATTTCGATAAAAATAAAATAAAATAATTTTCAAGTGCAAACTCTTTTGTGGTATCAATAAAAACCAAATGAAAAATATCTTGTTTTGACAAGTAATTATTATTGAGTTTTAGATTTAAGAGTATAAAAAAATTTAAAAGTTGTCAATTTTTGTTTTTCTCTTCTCTCAATGACCAAAGTATTAGATTTCTCAAGATCTCTCGAACCCAACCACAATGTGAAAATCAGACCTATCTATTACAGTATTCTATTTATAATTAATAACTAATATTACTCGTTAATCTGTTTATAGAAATAAATTAAAGGCGTTGAATTGATTGCACAAATAAATGAAATAAAAATTATTTTTACATTTATTTTGTCGTTACTTAGAAATCATTTAATTTGCAAATGAATATTAATTAATCTAATTTTTAAACCGTTTATTCATAAATTACACAAAAATAATGTACACGTAGATATAGTTTACTAAACTTTCAAAGATTTTTCTCTGTTAAGAATTACAAACAATTCCATTAATTCGTTAAATGACCACAATTGATACCTAAATTTATTGTGAATTTATGAATTTTACTTTACTATGCTTAGACATTTTTATTTTTACCTTTTTTTAATAAATAAAGGTTTAAATGAGATAAAAATTATTAAAAATAAAACAGAAATGAATATGTAATTAAAAGTCCTTCGCCAAAATAATGTGTGCGAGTATTTGCTAATAACAAAAATTTGTGTACGTTCTAACCTTCACATTTAATTAAATTATGTTTCAGTTTGTTTTTTGTTTTCGAAAATCGAATATATAAGCCGACTCTACTCGATGGTTAGAGTAGATTAAAAGTTTCTGTTCTAAACAACTAACTGCGTTTCAAATCACATTTATAATCGCAATTATTTCGAAAATGAAAAGTTTATTAGCTATGCTTTTGGTCTGCGTTCTCATCGCTTTGGCATCCGCTCAATACGGAGGGTATGGTGGATACGGTGGTTACGGTGGATACGGTAGAGGTCTTGGCGGATATGGCGGTTACGGCGGCTATGGTGGCTATCGTGGTGTCGGTGCTTATGGCGGAGGATATGGTGGATATGGCGGATACGGTGGATATGGCCGCGGAGGATATGGATATTATGGTTAAGTTTTAGCGCATATCAATTTCGTATTGAATGAAAGATTTTTAGTTGGAAATTTTATTTGTTTAAAGATTTTTTTTGTTAAATACTTATTTTTTTTGCTAACAACTACGTGTAGATTATGATATAAAATGTAACTTTGTCTAAATTTTAATTTCTCATGACAATTCAATAATAAATACTAAGGATTTTCTATTGCAATTAATGATTTGCTTTATTATTTTAAAAGGTTACCTAAAACTAATTTTAAAATTAAATTTATTTTTATTAAAAAGAAAAAGAAATTTTTTTAAAAAAAATTAACACGGTTTCAGAAAATGCTATATAGTTTCAATGTTTGTTAATATAAAACTAGTTCCGTTAAAAGATCATAACATCATAACTGTGAATATTAAAATTTTTACGGCTTCACGTGAATTTTTTAATTTTATATACAGGTTTACAACATTGCTTCTGAGTAATTCTAAATGTTTGTCTAACAGTAGGCATTAAAAATATACTATATATATTTTTTTACTAAGTTTAAATCATCTATTTTAAAATAGATTTTTTCATTATATTACTGAACTAAACCAGCATTTTTTAAAGTAAATTATAGTATTTTATTTGTAAAATAATAGGCTTAAAACATAATATTTTTTAATTTCTAATTAATTTAATGATGGTTAGCATAACAGATGTTTATGCTTATTATCATAGAATATTCCCACGATATTAACGCTATTATCAACGCAATTGTTGCTCATTATTAGCCAATAGTTCTATATTGAACGGTTAAGTAATAGAATTCATTGCTATAAAAATCATAATACGCTAAACCAATGTTTTAAGAAAATAGTAACCAAAAGTTTTATTGAAAAAATTATTCAGTTTTTATTGAAAAATTGTAAATCAAATTTAATTTACGAAAGAAGAAATTTAGAAATTTATTTTAAAAAACATTTTTCACAAATAAAGTGATAAAGAATTTAAAACCGAAATAGTTTTGCATAATAGTATAAAAATTTTACATAAAAACATCTTCTATTACTGAATAGTTAAGCCCAATATCATGATTAACAGCCGTTTTCTTATTAGCTTAGCCGTAATACCCGAATCCGCGTCCATAACCACCAATACCACGATATCCGCCATAATAACCACCATATGCTGGACCGTATGCGCGACCATATCCTAAGCCATAATACTGAGCCGATGCCAAAGCGACCAAAAGGCACACAAGAAGCAGAGCCAACAAAGCTTTCATTGTTAATAGATTTTTCGTTTTGCTTAAAACTTGAAAAATGAAACAAAATATGATTGCAGTGATAAGTTTAGGTGAAATCGATGCTTATATACGTTTTGGAAGAATGACCAAACCTACTAATTTTGAGTTAAAAAACCAGGCGAGGTTAAGCAGATTTGCGAAGGTTAAGTATTCGTTACAAAAGCTAACTATTTTTTGTTGTATGAGTGCTGTGACACAAACTATCCCACAAGGACTCAATCACTTCTTCTCTATTCCTATTTTATTTCTTGACATTAATACTACTCTTATTGTTCTCTACTATTTTAGTGAAGATAATGAGATAATGATAAAAAAATATATATTTATTTATAAATACACGTTTACAACCCTTAAAGATTACGGGGAATATACAGTGCTGTGATGCAGAAGGTTATCCTAAATTAATATTTTGTTGTTGTAATCATTATCATTATGATGGTTACACTTTTGTAACATTTGTATTGCATATGATTCACTAATTATACGATAAAATACCAAGAAATTGAATTAATGGTAATATGATTATTAAATATGCAAATAAATATGCTTTAATCAAATTTAGCATTTTTCATATACAATTGCACGCGAAATTAGTTAATAATTTATGAATAATACATTTTTTATATAAATTAGTATTAATTTTTATATAGTTTACGTAATCTTTTAGTCGATATGTGAAATAAATTCTATTATTGCTATAACCAATAAAATCATTAATTTTTTCAGTTTTAATATCAATTCAAAACTAATTACGTCTATACATCTAACCTATACAAGTATATTTTATATGCATATATTTTACTGTTTGATGTCTATATTATTCCGTTCTTTAATATTGAAATTATTTTAAAGGTCTACCGAAGGTCTGTAAAGGTCTGTAAACACCCACAGGTAAAGGAATTCAACGAAATCTATTATTTATGCATTTATAATATACGGTATTTTGAAACAAACACAATGATATACTGAATTTATATACGTTCTAATTATTTATGAATATTCATTGATTCACACGATCGGCGCTAACTTTCAAAGAACTCTTTGAAACTTTGATATAAATTTTATATATGGTATTTGAAACCAAAAATGCATTTTTTGTTTAAGTTTTAATAAAAAAAATTAAGCTATATATAGTTGTGGGAACAGCTCCATTATTTATGATTTTTTTTGTAATAAAAATTGGGCTACAAAAAAATTTCAAAGATATCTCACATCAAATTCTTATTATATAAATCAAGCAAAACTAGCTTTACATTAATAAAAAGCATATCTTATATATATTTAATCTCATACAGATATTCTGACCAAACTGTAAAAGATAGCGGTCTACTGTAAGCGGGAAAGTTTTAGATATTGATCCGAAGGACTCGGGAAAACTATTCAAATATTTTTAAGCGTTAATTTAAGGGTGGTTTAGAGGGTTTGAAAAGTGAACAAAGTCTATATATTTGTTGTAAAATAGTTGCATTCATTTTAAGTGTAATGTTTTACACAAATTTTGGCATTGAATAGCTATAACGTTAGCCTTCAGTTCAAAAGTTAAAGTTTATTTCAGAAGCCACACCAAGTATAAGGTAGTGAACAAAAGTCTTATACAGTATATGTCTTATACAGTATAAACGTTTTAAACAAAAGTTTTTATAAAAAGGGCAGAATCTGCTACGAGCTGCCAATTTTAATAATTTTGTTATGAGCTTTAGCTGTCACAGTCTCTCGTATTATATAAATTTTACAGTTTTTATTAAACAAAAAGCTTTAATTATGGTTTCATATCGATTAACAGATTTTAAAATGCATTGATAATTATATACATTGTTTACATAAGCAAATTCAATTATTTATTAATTTGTAATTAATATTATTTTCTTCCACAAAATCATAACTGTTCGCGTCTACCAAATGATTGGAGATAACCATCAGATTTTTCGATGTATGGCCGACCAAATCGTTTATTCGCGTTCATTACATTAGAATTATCAATAATCGGTACTGTTATCAAAATTAATTTGAATAATTTATAGATTATAAATATGTATCAAAAAAATTATTGTTTTAGAATTTAGAGCAATACAGTCGGAATGGAATAATGCAATATTTTAATGAATCGCAAACAAACCTGGTTTCCATCCCTTTGGATCCACAGCGTGATCGCCAATATTAATAGCGTTAGTCTTAACTGTTTGTGCGCTGTTTTCCGACTGATTTTCAATATTTTGACGCATTTGTCCGATCATGTGCTTATGAATCGCATCAAGAATTGATGATTCGTGTTCACGCGAAGGCAATAGCATCACAACCATGTTCTGTAGCGGTAAACTTAACTGATTAAGTGATTGCGTTGATTCAGGAGTTGGTGGCGCTGACAGTGAATAAATCGGAGATTCGCTGACAGACATCGGTTTTGTAGCATAATTGGGTGTGACTGCAGTTCGCGACCAGCTTTGCGTCTCGAGTTTTTCCGTAACAGGTTTTGATTCGCTGCCATCCATTTGGTGCTCTTCAGCGCTAACACGTCCAGCCAGCGATTTCTGAATTATACTGCATTAGACAGAATAAATTCAGTATATTAAGGTATTCACAGAAAACATATTTGTAGACCTACTCGAAGATTGGATGCGGTATGTGATCGGTCCTATTTTGATTTTGTTGACTGGCAATGATGGCACCCAACAGAACGCCTTTTAATAATTCACTGTTCGCTAACTGATACACGTGCGAAGAAGCGGCAGCAGTGGTCAGCATTGTTAAAATAGGTATCAATATCGCGTTAAATGCCATGGTTTTCATTACTTTTTTTAAAATTTACTTCGTCTATACACGAAATATATCAACTAAAACGTAAAAAATCTTAATTGCGTTTAAAACGTTATTTTACAGTTAAAGCATATTTATAGTTTTAGGTCAAAATTATTCACTGTTAATGAACTTAAAGATTCTAAAAACAGTGAAAAAACAAGTTATTGCTCACATGGTTGGCTAAAAAATTGCATCAAAAACTATGCCGAATTTGGTATAACACCTATTATATCGCTAATGATACCCTATTATTGTCTAAAATAGTAGAGTACACTCTCATAAGCTCATAACAACTTTTAAATTTTATGTTTTTGTTTTGCCATCGAAAAAAAACAGTAATTTTCACTAAAATGCGTTCATGTTGTCTATGGTGGTCTACTTTATTTTCGACAGTTAAAAGTAAATGTTTTTACGAAAATATGCCATCAGATTGTTTTGCGTACAGAGAATATTATATAATTTAATTATTGTAAATATGTATCCATACATCATATATTTATTTTAGGTTTATTAAATAGAAAATTTTTTATTGTTTACTTTGGTTTATTTAAAGCGTAATATTTTATCAATGATTGTCAGTTATTAATTAATTATGAAATACTCAGGAAGAAGATAACAATCGTGTGTGAATAGCATTTGTCTATAACGGTGTTTATTATTATAGTTAAACACTCCATCATTATTTTGCAATATTTGATATTTCAAGTAAAAAATCTATAGAAACCGGTTCGAAGATTCTGGTGAATCAAAATATATTTTTAGGCGATACCTGTGTATTATGAGGATAATAAAAATTTATTTAGAAGTTTAAGTTATTTATTACAAGAGTTTTCAAAGTTTAAAAAATCAGATTTAATACAATAAAAAATTAATCGGAAATTATTACTTAACTTGAACTAACTTTGGGCAATATTTTTAATATTTTAGAAAAAAGTAAGATATTTTGTCAATATAAAGATCGATGAATTTAAAAATATTAAGACACAAATATAATTACCATAAAATTATAATGTATTAGATAAACTTAATCGAAATAAAAAAATCTTAAAATTTTTTATTCTTACAAAATACATGATAAAAAATTATTTGCTATGCAAACTTGAAAGATTTAAAATGTTTAGATAACGCCTAAAATAAGTAAAATCAAAAATTTTAAATTGTTACTCGTAAATAGAACTACCGTATGGTATATCTTTTTTGAAAATTGAAAAATTTAATAAACTTTGAGAAAAAAGATACTTTCAAAAGAACTAATATAATACTATAAAAAACTAATTCCTGTCTTTTACAAATTGCTAAAAAGTACAGTTAGCATCAAATTAATTTCACTGACATAACTTGTGAACCAAAAGCAGCAAAAACATTTGATACAATAACTTTAAGCTTAGTTTTCCTATCAAAATTGTAATTTGATTGAAAATTAATTTTGTCAAGATATAGTGTTTTACTTATTAATGGTACATAGTTTTAAGTAAATTGTTGTAAAAACGTTACTATGTGTTTAATAATTGATAAAAAATTTAGTAATCATTAATAGTTTTTCCTTAATAAAACTTAAATTCGATTTTCTTATTATACATATGAAAAACTTCTTGCGTATGCCTTATTAAGTAAACGAAATTCGCATTTAAAGGTCATTTTTAGTCATTGCCGAATTTACCAGTCAAACAAAAATTTACGCTTAATGTTCATACATAAATAGCATAAAAGTGAACTAATATATTAAAGTGATGTATTTTTTCTTATTATCTATTAAAATCATTGAACAGATTAAACAATAGCAGACATTTGGGTAATATTAGCGATGGTAACTAAAAACAATTGTACCATTAAAATGTAAACGATCTGATAAAATAATAACAAACTCTTTGAAAATTTATTTAGATTTAATTGATATAATTGTATTAATTACTAGTCGAACTAATTTGACCACAAATCACGATAAAAAACGTGAATACGAATTTAGAAATCTGAAAACTATAAAAACCGTTATTTTCTTGTGAAATGAATCACAACATAAACGAACTTCACTTGTAATTTCTTAAATATTGTCTATATATTTGTAAATATCTTTAAATTTTCTAAACAATGTCTTGCAATAAGAAAATGTATTTCGTATTAATCATTGCCTCAACTTATTTCGTTAATAAAATTACTGGAGATGTTGTGAAAGGAATACTTCTCGGATCGTTAATCGCTTCGAAGTACGAGAATAAACTGGATTTTATACCAATGCCTTATTACGAGTAAGTTTACGATAACTCAAACCTTATTACGATTTTTCAGTTTTAAATAAGTTCAGTTATTCATAATTAATGATAAAAACTTTTTAAAACATATATTTAATGGAATCGCGACACAGAGGAGAAAGCGATCATTTGCTCGATGTTTTCAACCATATCTCGCAATCGCATCCTACAAACAGAAATCATTATTCTACGACAACACCGCCATCAACAACAACAACCACAACAACTTCGACGACTGCATCGCCAACTACGACCACAACCCCAACAACATCCACATCAACTACTTCTACAACTTCTTCTTATGAGTTCGCTAAAGATCTAATGATGGTTGTGTTGATTCCGAAAAATATTCGTAAAGATGAACTCTATGAAAGCAATGATTTTGAATCGTGGCTTTTAAATGAGTTTGAGAGCGAAGAGCTTAATCACGACGAAAGTCATGGTAATTATTATGAATTATTTTAATGGCAAAGCGTTTAAATTAAAGCGTAGATAATTTTTACGAAATAAATCGAATGAGTTGGCAACAATTATGTAAATATTATATAATGTAGTCGTAGATGTGTTATGCGCTTATTTATAGCTTGTTTATCGGAACGCGATTAACATTTAATTGTGTATACTTTGTATTTTACAGAACATAGTGACGATAACGGCGTTCTGGAGTTAGACTTGTCTGAAGCTAAACCATTAGACGAGTACTACTATAATAAACATTGATTTATTAATTGATACCATTAAATGCTTATATTGTTAACCTCAATGAATTGGTTAATTGTTTATGTTGTATTTTATTGATTATGTTCATAATTCTTATTAATAAATTTTTTATATAATAATTTTTTGTTGTCTTTAATTTTCTCATTCATCGACTAAAGAAGTTAGTCATGTATAATAATTCGTATCCATATTATTACATTACAATTGCCAAATATCATAGCAACGATATCTCACGCTATTATACTAAACGTATTTATTAGTTATATAAATATGAAAGCAGTTTCGTATTTTGAAGGCTGATGTGAGCGATGGATTCAATAGAAAAATTAAAATAGAAGAATCCAATTAAATTTTGAAAATTAATAATGATCACTCAAAAAGAAAATTTTTGAATAAATTTTACGTTTTTTTTGGCTTAAATTCAATAGCAATTAAATATAGTTCCAGACAAGAAAACAGTTTTTAGTTTTTTTTCTAATTAAATCTTACTTCTGTTAAATAGTATTACAAACAACTATTGAATAGACTTATCAAATTTTACGTTTACTTCGTGAGTTGACTAAATCACATAACTTTTGATTAAAAACAATACAAATCAGCAATATTTTGCTATTCCATTACGATTATGCGCTGAGTTTCTATTTATTTCAAATTGGATTTTTTTGTTATTGTTTACATCTAATATACAGTAAAAACACGTATCAAATATTTATTGTTGCTTAAGGAGTCTTACACTTCCTTGTGAGTAATAACACGCATAATAGAGTTTATAACATAATTTTTTTTTCAGCCACACATCGATCTCAAACAATTCTCTATTAAGTAATAAAACCGAATAATAATTTTATTATTCAGAACTTCGTGGCGCCTTAAGTATCGCAAAACTTTTTGACACATTAATTCTAATATATGTTAACTTTGAAGAAGCGGTTCTCAAAAACGGTAAATATTGGCGCACAGCTGATAAAAACGTAGTCAGAAAAAAATATGATTATCTAAACAAGTCATAACGTTTATTCCTTATTATACCTGCGATAGTGTCATGATCTGTATATGACAAGCAAATGAAAATAGATTCGTATATCTCGTCTAATCTTAAGTACTATTATTTACACGGTATATATACGTGTAGCGTTCAGTTAACCGTTAGTTTTATTTCATATCATATCCGAAAACTCAAAGTTTAGTTATAGATTAGAGAGCAAAGAGCTAAACTTAGCTATTAATACATTAATATCGCTTACTTCGAAATTATTTAATTATTATTTTTTGATGTCAGCCTAACAATTCAGACTTTTTTTAATTAGTAATTTAGTCAATAAATTAATACGAAATAATGGCCTAAAAATATTTATATCCGAGTTTATCGCATTTAATTGTTAAGTTAAATTAAATCGCATAAAAAATGGATATCAATGTACATGTTTCGTCGTGGAAATGGTCAGCGCTGTTCTACCAAATAGCTCTCGCTATAGTTATCACTTTTTTTCTGCTAATTGTTTTGATTTGGCTCGTTATCGAGATTTATAGCCACCGAAGAAAGTAAGCGATTTTTATTAGATTTTCGGGTGAATTTTATTATCCGATTAATAGTAAATTTTTTTTTTGATTTGCGTAGAAAGCAGTTGAGAATTAAATCAGTGAGGGATAAAATGGACGGAATCGAAGGCAAGCATAGACTAAGTATTAGTAAAACTATTAATAACACTGGAAATAATGATAGCAAAAGAGAGCGCAAAATAGGGTTGAATGCGAACCCGAATAATACCGAAGCCAGAGAATTGCTAATCAGTAGCGCTGATACGAATCTAAAGATGAAAGTGAATTTCGAATTGATTAAAAAATTATCGGATATCGACGAAGAGGAAGGATTAGACGCACATATTTAAACCATTATATGGAAATTGTATTCGTGTTCAGTTAAACGAACTGATTATTAATTTTACTGCAAATAATAATTGTATTTATTGTATATATAAAAGTTATCCGTGTTTACACCATCCGTCAAATATAGCCATATTTAATCTGTTGTGAAACAATGGTTATAATCAGAAATGGGATTATTATTGTGTTGTGTTGACAGACGTGCGGATTAGACAAAACACTGTCGATAGAAATTTCAACGAATATTTCTGTTTTAAGTTATTTAGCGTTGACTTTTACTGAACTTAAATATATTTATTATTTTTAAAAAATTATTTATTAAATAAAACATTCAATGTATTTGAGTTTTTTTTAAATAATTTTATTAAAAGATTTAATCTTAATAATTATTTAAATACAAAATAATAAACTCGTTACATGAGCTCGTGATCAAACCACGGGTTCTCAAATTTTTCTGTTATGCGACACTAATTTCTTAACAATTTTTTTGACCCAAATTTTTTCAATAAATATTTAATCTTAATGAAAATAATGAGATTGCGTTATTGAAAATTATGAAGAATATTATAAATAATTAAATGAGAATATTCATAATGAGCTCGCTTTGTAATTTATCATATCATATACTTCTTTATGTTAAATATGATATAAAGTAATTTTAGTGTATTAAATATTATCATAATTTTAATTATTGTTTCTACTATTAGCTAAGGATGTTAAAAGTTGACTTTTCTTAACTTTCAACCTTAACTACGAATAATTTTTAAATTTAACTTAAACCGATTAAGAGACTTATTAACTTTAACGGCAACTTTTTTACAAATGTTTAACGAGTTAAATAATTTTAATTTTTAAAATTAATTTATAATTATATTAATCAGTATATTATAACATAGACATAGACTCCGAAAAGGGCTATCCATTTGTAGGGGTCCAGTGTTTTCAGAGTTAAATAGGAATTAAATTTTTTCCTTGAAAATTTAGTCTTATAATAGAAGTTTAATGAAGTTTTGTTATATATACTGTATATATATTAATAACATTTAAAGAACAAAAATAAAGAATATTAAACTTTAAAAATATTTATCATTAAATTCTGAAGATACTGTAACTGAAACTTAGAGCGATAAAAATTTGGTTACATCGCACTTATAGAGGTAGAAATATGGAGAATTTGTGCAAGAATTAAAAAAATTCGAATAAACAATTTTTATTAACAATGCTTATAATCAGAAATTGTAAGTTAAATAAAAATACTGTTAATTAGCAGAGATCGGAAAATAGGGACAATATTTCGAACATTTCGGGGACACAATTGAGGACGTATTTTATAAAAATGGGGACAAGAATGGGGACATATAAATTAGACTTGTAAATCGTTAGAAATCTTAAACCCGAACCCGACTCCAACCCGACAAGTCTCAACCCGACCCGAACCCGACAGGCTTCAACCCG
>JAQGAW010002916.1:0-13796 GCA_034698025.1 Phthiracarus crinitus | reverse complement strand
TGTTCGACACCTATAGTTATAATAAGTGGTATTGATGTGGCAAAAGATGCGTTTATGAAAACTGAATGCTCTGATAGGCTTGTTTCCACTATTGAGGAGAAACTTTTATCCTTATTCGTTGGAGGAAATAAAACATTGGTTACAATGAACTTCAGCGATGAATGTAAAATACTGCGAAAAATTTCTTTCGACGCGTTAAGGTATTAAAAAAACTAGAAAATGTGTAAAGAAATTATTGGGCTTAGACTTAATTTTTTAGAAGAAATGGATTTAAAATTATTGGATTTATACATAATAAGCTGACAGTTAATATTTATTTACTGTAGTATTACGTATAAATAGTACATAATAATTTTTGCATAGAATGTGATCAAAAAAGTTATTATTTAAATATTAACTAGTGATGCACTAAACTCAAAACAGTTCCAAAACAGTATTTTAATTTTATTTCGTAGCAAAATATCAAAGTATATCAAATTTTTTATATATTAAATTCTGAATACCATGAAAATAAAATGAAAATTTAAATCACGTCTATGGGTTACATAGAACTTAGAATTTTTAACATATTTATTTATAATATTTAATTATCGGGATTTTTCTAACATAATTTTTTACCCTGTCTCCTCCCGATTTTTAATGTAAATCCTGTCCCAATAAATCATGATAAAATTTACCCAATCCCGATCCTGTCCCGTCCTGTCCCATATATTTTTCACGTCTAGTTAAAAAAATTATTTTAAAAAGTTTTACCGATTTGTTTATTATTGAAAAATTACAACTTCTGCTCCATTTGTATGAGTAAAAGTGGAGCGATCTTTTTCTCTTTATAAAAACAGACAACAATTTTATCAATAAAAGATAACAGACAAAGCTTTACAGGATATAATTTTAAAATGTTCAATAATATAAAATCGATTTAATTTCTTAAATTTTAATAATTAAAGTACTTCCCTGAATTATTCCCACTTTTGATAATTTTTTTCCAGAATACCTCCCGTTTTAACAAAATTTTAGTTCCGAGTCCCGGAAATCTCTAAAACTTAAATAACTTCTGTATAGCACTTAGAGGTTTTGGCCTTTGGTTTCACGAGTTTAGAGACAATGCAATGCGGACATCGACTATACAGGCATTGCCTATTCCAAAAAAAGTAAGAATATTTACCCATCAACTTTGCTTATATAAAGATAAACTTCTAGTTAGTAAGATATATAAAATATATGTATAAACATATTTTCGATGTAATATTCGAATTAAAATTTATACGATAACAAAATACTTTAGATTTTATTAATTACAACAATCATAAAATATGAGTCTTTTTAACCTTTTTGAATGAATAAATAAAAATAACATTATATTAAAAATTAAAAGTCATCTAAAATGATAAGTTATCTAAAATTATATGAAGGTATCATAGTTTGCTTAGATTATCAGACAATTTTTTTATATCAGAATACATAAAATTAATACTGTATTAGATTATAAAAATAAAATTATAGAATCTTTTATTAATATAAAATAATTTATATTATTGTCTGCGTTGACGTTGTCTGTAAACACGTAATAAGTAATGTCTTTATCTGTAAAGTCATTGCCGGTAATTCATTGTTTTTTAACTCGAGATACGTTGGCCGGAATACACAAAAAATGTTAAAAATTCAAACTAACAAGTTAAACGCACTCAAATAATTTTTATAATAGGTAATTATATGGTACTAATTATATTTTTAAAATAATAAGCTACAAAATTAAACCGTAATTATTTTATGCGAATTAATATTTAACATTAAAAAATTTCTATTATTACAAATTTGTTAGCTTATTGGCGGTATTTCTTTAAAGTAAAATCAAAGAATATTTATTTTTCTAAATAATATATATTTTGTTATTTAATTAGAAAATTCTTATCGACCAATAAAATATGTGAAATCACACGCGAATTAGTAGATGAAACTATAGAATTGATGTTAAAGAATGAATTTGGAAATCCCTTTATGCCATTCAAATACATCGATAGTATATTTATTCGTATATTATTTGAAGTCATTTTTGGCAAAAAATTGGATTTTAAAGATCCGAAAATTCAGAAAATACTTGATAGTTTCGAAAGTTACCAGAAAAATATGAATAAAGTAATAATTTATGACTTTATTCCAATATCTAAAATTTATTTTAATTTGACAAAATCAATACAAGCAAATGATGGTCTAATAAATATCATTACTAAATATTTTAAGAAATCTAAGGAAACTTTTAATGAGAACACTGATTGTAAAAGTTTATGCGAATCACATATTTTATCGGCACATAATAATCGTATTGAAAACAGAGAAAATGCGCAATATTTAACAGATAAGAATATTATCGGAAATTTATTCAGTTTACTTTTAGGTAAGCAATGGAATTAATAATAGCCAATTATCAATTTTTCTATTAATATATATAATGAACAAAAATTTGGATTAAAAATGACAAGTCAGTTAAGGGTTTCTTAAAATTTGGATTTTCTTAAAATAGAACAATTTAATTCATAAATCCTCTATTATTCTAATTTAATAAAATTTTTCGAGCCAAATAGGATGGGAATTTTTTGTTTTAATCTTGTATTTGGTAATGTATAGACCAGAAGTTCTCAAACTTATGTAATTATTTTGGGTCATATGGTTTTTAAAAATTAACATAAGAGTAGCGTCGGCACTCAAAATAATCATTAAATTAGTGAATATTATCAATTTAATGGATGATTTTACACCTTTTTGAAAAAATTAAATAATAATTATTATTTGAGATTTGATTTTACAGATTATTCTTAGATTATTAATAGAGTATGGTCTTTGTCGGGTGAAAATGGTTTGAAAGTCAAATAAAAACTCCACTTGTACGCAACCCTAACCCAAATAACGATAAATTACCAACCGTCCAAACATATCCCCAACTGATTCGTCACAACATTTCCCTAACCGACCCGTCCCTACACTTCCCCAACTGGCCCGTCCCAAAATCTCCCAAACTGACAAGTCTTCACATCTCCCCAACCGACCCATCTCCACATCTCACCACGACCCAAACAGACCTCATCGCGACCACACCGGACCACTTCCAGGCGCATACCAGATGTACATATTAATACTGACTTTTGACATAATTATGAGAATTTTCTACCTAAACCCACATTAGGGTTTCTACCTACCCTATCGAGTTACCCCTCAAATCAACATAACTTTTTATTCTGATTGCAAGGTGTAGGTGTTAAAAGTCAAATTTCTAATTTTTTCCGCCCAACCCCCTGAGGAAGGCACACCTTCTTGGGACCTACCTATAAAGGGACAAACAGACAGACAGACAAAAAAATATTGTGATAAATATATGATTTAAAATCTCAAAGTCTAACTTATCCATTTATTTAATATTCATTTGGGTCACGGAAACATTTTTGTTATGGCATTAGGGTCGCATTACAAAAATTTTGAGAACCATTGGTATAGACAATAAATGATAGTTTGTCAATATTTAACTAATTTACAGCTGGAAGTGATACAACTCATTATACATTTGAATGGCTGTTATTATTAATGGCTTATTATCCAGAAATGCAACGAATAATGAGGAATGAAATTAAAGAAAACATTGGTATAAATAAATTTTATTAATTATAATAATCAATGAGAATTTTTATTAATTATTAAAAGGCAATAAAATTCCTGAAATTTCAGACATAGAAAAGTGTGATTTTGTGAACGCGTTTATAAGCGAAACATTGAGATTTCGAGTTGTATTACCATTGGGTGTTATGCATACAACATCGAGCAACACAAACATTGGTAATCATGAAATTTTCATTTTAAATGGTTATAACTATAAACAAATAATATATATTCATATTATAGCAAACACTTCAATACCAAAAGGAACAATGATTTTTGTGAACCAATTTTCAATATTAAACGATAACAGATTCTGGGAAAATCCAGACATTTTTAATCCAAACAGATTTCTTGATTTGGATAAACATTTCATATCACGAAAATGCAACGCATTTATTCCATTCGGTATTGGAAAGCGTATGTGTATCGGAGATAAGTTTGCTATGAATGTGTTATTTTTGGTATTAACGAGATTTTTACAAATGACTGATGGATATCATATTATTTTATCGAATGACGACAAAATAGATTTGGAGCCAAAAGTTCTTGGATTTTTTTATGAACCGAAGAAATATAAAATAGTTTTATTTCGACTAATATGATCAATTTACATATTTGTTTCTTTATATACATTATTGTTTGACTTCGTTTTAAATATGAATAGAATTCAATTTTGTTCATAAAACTATCAAATTTATATAATATACTCTCGACTATATAAACAAATTATTTGCAGTTAATTAAGGTTTAATTTAATGCAATATCTAATATAAAATTAACCAAATGTTTTTTATTTTTATAAATATTAAAAATTATTATTTATTCTATCAATTTATATCTGTAAGGTTTTTACAATATATTCAATACTTTTATTCTATTGTTAAATTAAAAATATAGCAGTTTTCTGATTTGTCTAATTATTAACGAACTCATTATTTTGTATGTTTTATTTTAATGGTTTTGTGATTTTATAGTTAAAAAGCAATTTGACATCAAATTAAATATGGAAGTTAGCATTTTTTAATGCCTGTTAACTCTAATTAATACCTGTGAAACTCTACGATTTTTCGTCTATTTATATTAGTAGAGTCAATATTAAATCAATAATAATATAGAATAATGTTATTAATCTAATAATCAGCAGTTTAGATAATACTAGATTTTAAAGTATTATTTTTAGATTATTACTTATAGTAAAGTAAAAAATGTCATTTTATCCTTTTATTATAAGTAATTTGCCACAAATATAGACATACAGTGTATATAATTATTTAAAACATGTATCATATATTATAATGATTCATAATATTGACGATAAAATTCACCACAATTTAAAGTTAAGTGAAATAAAAAAGATTTCTAAAATTAGAATTAATAAAATAAGTCTAAAATTGTAACTGATTTTATCGACAAAACCTTGAACTTTACGAAAATATGCTTAAGTCAAAGAATATTTAACAAATGTATTTAATTAACGGGTAATTGAGATAATAATTATGCACAATGTCTATCATCTGATTGTTTGAAGGCTATCTCAGTCAGTGCACGGTTTACTTAAATAAGTTAAAGTCATACTAAAGTAAGTTAAATGCCATTAGAAAATGTTTTTAAGAAGAAGACTGACCAGATTTTTTAGTTCACTATGATTCCAAAGGAGCGAATGAATTTGACATGTCCGTATTTCTGTATGTCAGTCTGTCTGTCTCTGGTCTTCCTTTATATAAGGGATTTTTTCATTATAATAATAAAGTGATTTTTTGAAGATATGAAGATAATAGTCTAATTGTTGAAGATTGGAGACTTTTTTTAGTGAAAAATGACATAAAATGTGATAAAAATAAGCCAATAATGGTCGAAAAATTGTTAAAAAATGAGATAAAAAATTGTTACTTTTTTCAATTTCAAATCAAAGTTGTAATCATTTTTTTCGTAATTTATTATTTGACGTTTCGAAGGGTTATAATTACCACTTCTCTTTCAAAATGCAGACAATGTTTTAAACTTTCAAGTTTTGAAAATAAATCTTTAGACTTAATGAAACTACACCTCTCTTAAAAAACATTGAAATTATGCGATTATTTTATAAAAACTCGATGTGGCGCACAAAAACTTATATTATTTATTGAACTTATTTCTTAAAAACTTAATTTGAAAACTGGACTTTTCTATGTTTAACTGGATAATGGACAAACAAAACTAAAACTAGAAAGTCAAGTCCAAATATCTATACTATACTCTTGGAGGTATAATTTACTTTAATTTAGTTCTTTTAGTGTTATTAATATAAGACATAATTAATTTTATTAAGCTTAAAAGATGCATTTAGTGTATGTTTTCTTTTAAACTCGAGTGTTTCCTTATAGGAGGAAAATCGTCAGGTAATTGATAGGAAAACTAATATATAATATTTTAGCAGTACTAATCGCTTGACGTCATTACAAGATCTTTATTAGACTTATATCAATTCCATTTTATATTATAATATGTGTAAAAACTCTTAATTAAAACATAAACTCTTTTTTATAAGAAAAGTTTTATGACTATTGTACAATAAGTAATTTTAAAAGTGTGAATAATAAAATGATTTGAGCAGCAGCCACACCCGGGCGTATAACAAGGAAATATTTATTAGTATTAAATCGTTGGACTGTTGTTCTATGTGTCATATTTCTCACTGATGTGTGGTGTATAATGAAAATTTTATCCGAAGTTGTGAACGAAATTTAGAACCAAAATTTAAAATAAAATTTTAATTTTAATTTTAGTTTTGAAACATAATTTATTAATTCGTGTTGGGCTCGTATTTAAATTTAATTTTCAATCAATCAATAAATAATTAGCTCATGTACATAATTAAAAAATTTTCTTTTTAACCTTTTCTAACTTTTAAATATTAAGGAATAACTCTTAAGAATAAGTTACTCTTTAGAATTAAAAGTTTTTAAAAAGTAATAAAAAGCCTCTTAAAAGTTACTTCCAAGTTTTATAGAGTGTGAGTAATTATTTCAAAAAAGTTAATCAATTGTTTAAATATGGAAGTAGAACTTAAAAACTTTTTATAAGTGTTATCGCATGTGTATGTGCGTGTAAGTGAGTGAATGAGTGTTTGTGTATGTGATAAAAAGAATAACCATCTTTCTCTAACACTTACATATACGGTTATAAAATTTATAAATAGTTACTTCCACAATTAAAAACATAGAAATAACTTTTTAAAAACTTTTTGAAAACTTTTAATTCTTGTGAATAACGTTTTTTTTTTGAAAAAATACTCAAGTGATTTTCAAATGATTAACCAGGGGTATAGATTAATATTAATGTAGAATAGTTTTACTCTCGGGAGAGGCTCCACTGATTTATCTAAAAATATTATACCAATTGAATATGAGATCAATTATTAAATACAATTGAATATGACAAAATAAATTATAAATCAAAACGGCGTCATTGATATTATTATATATAATAAACTAATAATACTTATAAATAAAAATATTTATTAGTTTATTTAGATATAGTAAATGAATAATAAAATTGATAAAATAAAATTATTTTCCTTAATAACTTTAAAGATACTTATAAAAAATGCATTAAAATTTGCATTATAACATAAATCTATATTATACTTTCAGAAAATTTATCTAAAAACATTATTTGTTATTCGAGAATTTAAACATTAAAACCTGTTTTATAACTTTATTTTTATAAATTAAGAAAATTATTTTAAAATAAATAAATATTAATCTTTGAGTATTTTAATTAAATATTTGTTTAAGAAATAATTATTTAAACCAACAAATGTACTTCAATTATTTTTTAATCTTTTCTTTAATGTTATTTCTTATTTATATAATTAATGATATATATAAATTCTATTCAAAACTGAAACACTATCCTCGCGGACCAACACCTCTACCATTATTTGGAAACTGCTTAAGTATATCATATCAATTATTGATCACTTTTAATCGTTTAATTATAATTTTATTGTATTACACGTTAAGTGTTGATTATTAATTTAAACCGACATCCGACTTACTTCTTCACAACTTTGGCTCTGAAATACGGAGATATATACAATTTTTGGGTGTGTTCGACACCTATTGTTATAATAAGTGGTATTGATGTGGCAAAAGATGCGTTTATGAAAAGTGAATGCTCTGATAGAGTTGTATCAACACTTGAGAAGAAACTTTTATCCTTATTCGTTGGGGCAAATAAAACAATGGGTGTATTGAACTTTTGCGATGAATATAAAATACAGCGAAAAATTTCTGTCGAAGCTTTAAGGTAAGAAAAAGGCTAATAAATGTCTAAAGAAAATGTTGGGCTTACGTTTATAATTATTGCATTAATATTGATACATATAAACTGAAAGTTAATTTTTATTTACTGGATAGTATTACGTATAAATAGTATATAACTTAATATTTATTGAAGAGAAAGAGATCAAAAAATTTATTTTCTAAATATTAACTAGTGATGCACTAAACTCAAAAGTTAAAGAAATGTCTTAACCTTAACATTGTTTTAACTTTTAACTTATACCTCTTAATTAAGGTTATGCTTAAAAATTAACACGTCCCATATTTTTTAACTTTTAACCTTTACTTTAACCGAATAAAATGTGCATCTCTAACATTAACAATATAGGATAGAACAAGATTGAATAGAAGAAAAGAAAGCGTATAACAAAATAAACTTTTAATGGGTTCCCGAGAAATCAAATGAAAGTTTAACAGAATAGTCTCACAAATGAGTATTATTTACTACAGTTATTTATTCAAACAAAATATACGAAGTATAGTCAAAACTGCGGTTTAAAGCATTAATTAAAAATTTAAAACCTATTTTTGTTATAATATGTATAATATATATTAATTTTTAAGTTAGCGTATAAAGATTAAGTATATTTAAACGGATCAACTTATAAATTTGACATCCAATTTACGGACTGTAAAACTTAACTTCTAGTAACAAACAAGAAAGGCTCCATCACAGAGTGCTAACTTTCTAATAGTTTAATGAAAAATCTATAGAAATAGTATTTAAGTTAATACTTTGCTTGATATCAAATCCCTTAAATAATATAACGAATTGATGTAATCCATTTATAAATATAGACAGCCCACATACAGACGGGCAGATGGATGGACGGACAGACAGACAGACATTGTCAAATCCATAAGCTGGACTTCTTTAAAAGAAAGTCAGCTAATAACTAAGGCTAGGGATTCTTGGAAAATACCACATTTTTTATTTAATTGTTTGACAGGATAATGTGTTAACATTTATTAGAGATTACTAATTAATTAAAAATAATTTATTTTCCCAGTTTTTTTGGATTGATTTGCCAGTTTAGTGAGATATTCCCAGATATTCAAATAAACTAAAAATTTTTTCCCAATTTTGCTATTATAGAAAAGTAAGTCTCGAAAATTATCCGAACGGTATTCCGGCCAAAATCCCTTAAGTACTTATACTATTAACAAAAATTCAATAATAATACAATATTGCGTAATATTTAGAAAGTTTTTTTAACAAATTTCCATTCACTTTTTTGGAATCAATTTTTTAAAATAATAATCAGCATTAATTAAGTAACAAAACTATTCCGTGATTATTAGAGCGTCAAAATCATAACATTTGCTACTTTTTTATTCCATAAGCATGAGGCTTATAAATTTATTTGTGTACTAAATAAGTAAAATGAAGCCGTTTTAGCTCCATTTATAAATGCTATTTTTGCTATTTTTGATAATAAATGCTAAAAATGGTATTTTTGCAATTTAATGCTATGTTGGCTGAAAATGATTAAATTGTCGATAAAATCTTTTGAGTTTTTATTACCCCTCTCCCAAAAAAATTTTTATTACCATCAAAAGGCGGCATTTTAAAAATTTTAAAAAGTTCTTAGTAAAATGAAGATTCAAAAAAATGTCAATAAGAAGGAAAAATGATTATTATGGAAAATTAATGCAATTTTTAAAAATTATAAATGCTATTTTAAGTGCTATTTTAGCCATTTATTAATGCTAATTATAGAGCTATTTTGCTATAACATAACTGCTATTTTTTTGACGCTCTACAAATCTGTAGTGATTATGTTATGTGAAATAATATTTATTATTCAAATATTTGAACTATTCAAACTTTGTTAGCTTATTGGCTGTACCTCATTAAATATTTATTTTCCTAAATAATATATACTTTCTTATTTAATTAGAAAATTTTTATCGACCAATAAATTATGTGAAATCACGCACGTATTAGTAGATGAAACTGTAGAATTGATGTTAAAGAATGAATTTAGAAATCCCTTTATGCCATTTAATTACATCGATAGTATATTTATTCGTATATTTTTTGAAATGAGTTTTGACGAAAAATTGGAATTTAAAGATCCAAAAATTCAGCAAATACTTGGATATTTTGAAAATATCCAGAAAAATATATTTCAAATATTAATTCATGACTTCATTCCAATATCGAAAGTATATTATAATTTTTCAAAATCAATAAAAGTTGATAAAAGTTTAATAGATATTATAACAAAGTGGTTTAATAAATCTAAGAAAAATTCTAATGAAAATACTGATTGTAAAAGTTTATGCGAATCACATATTTTAGCGGCACATAATAATCGTATAGGAAACAGAGAAAGTGCGCAATATTTAACTGATGAGAATATTTTCGGAGATTTATTCAGTTTATTTTTAGGTACGCAATGGAATTAATAATATGTAATGCCAGTGTACATAACTAGTGATGCACAAAATTTAATAGTTAAAGAAATGTCTTAACTCTTAACCTTAATTCTTACCATTATTTTAACTTTAACCTTAACCGGTTAATAACATTCTTAACTTTAAATTTAACCGGTTAAACAAATTTTGACTCGAGTTAAATAAACTTTTTAACCCCATATTTTAAAATCAATTAATACATAAAATAGGAGTAAAATAATACAAATTAAAAAATTAAATTTTATATAAATTTTTAAAATAAAAATTCTTGACGTGAAAAAAATTGTTTGTTAACTTAACTCGTTCCTTATTTCTTAACTTTACCTTAAATTTAACCGGTTAACCAGTTAAGTCAAAAGTTAACCGATTAAAATGTGCATCACTATACATAACGAACAAAATTTTGAAGGTCGACAAGTCATTTAAGGGTTAAGGGCTTGTTTATTTGGATTTTGCAAAAATAAGGCAATTTTATTTCATCTTTCCTCTACTAATCTTATTTGATAGAACTTTTCGAGCCAAATCGGGGAGGGATTTGTGTTTTAAAAATAATCTGATCAATGATTTTGGTAATGTATAGATAATTAAATGAAAGTTTGAAAATATTTAACTAATTTACAGCTGGAAGTGATACAAGTCATTATACATATGAATGGATGTTACTATTAATGGCTTATTATCCAGAAATGCAACAAACAATGAGGAATTAAATAAATGAAAATATTGGTAAATACAAAAATAATTAATTAGAAAGATCTCTGAGAATTATTGAAAGGTAAAAAAATTCCTGAAATATTTGACATAGAAAAGTGTGATTTCGTGAACGCGTTTATATGTGAAACATTGCGATATAGAGATGTGATACCATTTGGTGTTATGCACACAACATCGTGCAACACAAACATCGGTAATCATGTATTTTTTATGTTAAATAATTGTATAAAAAATCAAACAATATATATTCATATTATAGCAAACACTTCAATACCAAAAGGAACAATGATTTTTGTGAACCACTTTTCAATATTAAATGATAACAGATTCTGGGAAAATCCAGAGGTATTTAATCCAAATAGATTTCTTGATTCCGATAAACATTTTATATCACGAAAATGCAACGCATTTATTCCATTCGGTATTGGAAAGCGTATGTGTATCGGAGATAAGTTGGCTATGAATATGTTATTTTTGGTATTAACGAGATTTTTACAAATGACTGATGGATATCATATTATATTATCAAATGATTGCAAAATAGATTTGGAACCAAAAGTTCTTGGATTTTTTTATGAGCCTAAGAAATATAAAATAGTTTTAGTTACTGATTAATAATGTGATAAATTTAAATATTAGTTACTTTATTTACATAATTGTTTGATTTCGCTCGAAATATGAATAAAATTCAATTCTGTTCACAAAACTATTAAATTTTAAAATAATTACACAATTTTATATTAAGGATTAACGTTTAATAAAAGTTTATATATTATACTGTAACCATGTTATTGATTTATATACTGATAAAAAATTAGTGTCAAACTATTGCGTTCACGATTTCACTATCAATAACAAGAGAACTCTTTCGACTTTAACTATTTTCACACGCATAGCATTTTAACAGACTTCACTGAGCTTATTCAACTAAGTCTGCAGTTATAATAATTTTATGCATATCTAAACTTAATTAAACTTAATTAAAAAAAATTGCATAAAAAATAATTTTAATTTTGTTTGAACAATTACTGCTGAGTAGTATTTGCCTTTTTGTGGTATTATATTTGAGACAATTTAGTATTATATTGATAACGTGTTAAAGGCTATTAATGTTAAAAACGACTTTAATTTAAATCAAGTGCTATGAGGGACTCTTCAAATTTAAACAATTTGAAATTTAAGATTAAATTTAAAATAACTTATTTTTGGGTTAAATCGATTATATCAAGGAATTAATTGTAGTTAATTAAGGTTTTGAAGATTTTTGAAGATATTTATAGCGATAGATTTTGTTTATATTTCGCACTACATTTTTGGATATATAATAATGAAAAATAAAATTTGGCTAATATTTTATAAGGGATGGATGGTATTAAAAAATTATCGATTCTATAAGGCCTTCAGTTAAATAGGAAGAAATAAATTTTGCAACTCTACTAATAATCACAGTTGCATTTTGCCAATTGCGCTGCGAATTGTTTACTAAAATCGCGGAGCTATAGATGTCCAGGTCCTAGTCTTTCGGGTCTTTTCCAAAGACTCGGACTCGGACCTGGACTCCCAAGCTTGATTTAAGACTCGGACTTCTATAGATTTTAGGGACCTCCAGGCAAAGACTCGGACCCGGACCTGGGACCTCTATATACCTATAATTACATATTTTACATCTGAAAAATACATGTAAAAAATTTTAATTGAAAGGAAAATCTTTACGAACACAAAGACAATAATAATAAACTAAAAATTGTAATATAAAAATTTTTTAAAATGAATTTTAAACTCTTTTTGGTCGAAAATGTATATATTCTATAGAAAAACGAGGTCCGAGTCCCGGTCCGGGTCTTTTAACAAAAGACAAGGACCTGGACTCGGACTCATGCTACTTAAACATGGACTCGGACCTCTTCGAATATTAAAGACCAGGACTCGGACCTGGACCTCAAAAGACTCGAGCCCCGAGTTAACTTTTGGACATATATAAGCGGAGCAAATTAATAAATGTGAGTAAAGTGAATCTAAAAAATACTACATAACGTGTGTCCCACCTAGAGTTTCCCACTATATTTTATAGTATGCATATAATAGTACTATTTCCATAGCACATATGAGTACATTAAACAAAAATTACGGGTTGAAAACATTGATTATCTTCTTTTACCACTACTTTGCCATTCTTGAACAACACATCCGATTTGCTTAAGAATGATATCAATCGAGTCCTCAAATTGAAAGCTTTCCAAAGATATATATATTAACAACTATTTTAATTTAACCAAACTAAATCAAATCTGGATCAATTGGAACAAATAACAATATACATATCGTTGGACATCTTTCAATATGTGTTACTCATATGTGCTATGAAAATAGTACTATTATATGCATACTAAAAATATAGTGGAAAACTCTCGGTGGGCAACACGTTATAAAATAAAAAATTAATAGAAATATTTTTCGATTAAAAAATTTAGTTAAATCTAAGGAAAATCTAAGGAAAATAAAGTCTTGTTTGAAAATATATTATAAAAATTGAGGAATCAATTGTTCTTGATTTAGAGAATTAATTTTTGAAAATAATATAAAAATTACAAAATTTACCATTTATTTATACTTTAACTTGAAATTAGTTGTTTTACTGTAGACTTGCTAACGGGCCCCCGATTTGTCGGGCCCCCGCGGGCCCCCGAC
>JAQGAW010002915.1:0-13798 GCA_034698025.1 Phthiracarus crinitus | reverse complement strand
AATGAGACATTCAATGCCTGGAAATCCTGATGTAAATAGAGATGAGGCTCGCGTTAATAAAAATATTAAGGTATTGATTATTTGATCATACAATTGATTTTAGTATTAGATTCCATGCAATATGTTTTGTACTCTCATTGATTATTTCAGAAGCTAATATATTCTGTTTAAATACTTATTTAAAGACAAAAAGGATATTTAAAAATTTTTATATACCATAATAAAAATAATATTCGTTATTCAATTTTATTCTATTTCATATTTTATTATTTTGGGCTAATTTATAATCTTATAACTCATCCTTCAATTAATTTTAGAACATTTAACTCATGATTTAAATAACATTTACGAAAGAATTTTAAAATTAAAAAAATCATGTTTTATATTATTAGGAAAAAAAATCTCCAACTTTTCCATCTTTATTTCACTGTTAATTAGAATTTTTACACAATTACAGTATGCTTAAAATGTTTACTTGACATGTTTTACATATTAAATATAGTTCCGAAAATTTAATCTTATATTTTGTTTGGCATAAATATAGGTTTTATTAAAGTTAAAGCCCGAGTCTGAAACCGAATCTCCATCCTTGAGCCCGAGCCTCTGTGTATTTATTTAGAAAAGATATTCTAGTATTTCAATAATTTTAATCCATGGAAAATTTTTAAAAATTCAAATTAAAATTAAAAAAATAAAATTAAAAAACTTATCATAAAAAATATTCTAATTAATATCAAATGATACTATAGAACTTTATAAATGATGAACAATATAAAAGTTTTAGCTACTTTTGTAATAACAAAAAAATAAAAAACAAAGAAATAACATTATTATAACTTGAAAATTTTCTTGAAATTACTTTCTATATAAAATAGTAACATAATAAAACCAAAATCTCTTTTATTATTTATGGCATAAAAGATTTCTACTTTACATATAAATATCATTCCGTAAATCTATTGCTTCTATTTTAAATGGTCCGATGAAAAAAAATTTTTTTTCAGTACATGTTTTTTTGTGAAAATAGGTTTTATTATTTAAAACGTGAGACAATTCTTACGTATGGATATTTTATAATACTCATTAATCATTTAAACAAGAGAGCGATAAGATTAAAAAGTTTATTAATGACAAAATAAATAATTAATTTCCACATAAAAATAATCGAGAATTTTATTTTCCCTTTAGATTCATATTCATAAATCAATATAAGCAATAATTAACATTATCACTGTTTTAAAAGAAATGATAAATTCTTTTGTAATAAACACACGTTTAGGTGATAAAAATGTTGTTCACAATTGTATTATTGTTCGCAATTTGTTGGCTTCCGATACACGTGTTCCAGCTATTGGTTTGGTTCTATCCAACAATACTCAATTTAAAATATAAAGTGGAATATTATACTTACGTTGGATTATATTTTTTTTGTCTTTGGCTTTCAATGGTTCACAGTTTCATTAATCCATTGGTTTATTGTTTTATGAACGAAAACTTTCGTGTAAGTATAGATTTCTGAATTTTAAAATTTGTTACATCAAAAAACTACTTTTTTATCAGACTTCAGAAGCTTACATATGGATTTGACTACATGTCTGTATGTCCATCGTTGTGTATATTTATAGATGGTTTTTAACCATGGTTGTACAACTTGGGCAATTTACAAAATCAGTAGGCAATTTGCTCAAATTGCGTACGCAAAATTTTACAAATTCAAAGAATAATTTCAAATAATGAAAAAATATTTAAAATTTTGAATATTAACCCACAATACTTAGGAATAAGAAGTCTAAAATATAAAGAAAGCGAGCAACCAAAGCATTAAATAAAATTAAAATTCAGATATTTTATCCATAATTTATTTGTGGCGTGACTTTTTGTCATAAATAGAGCATTTTTTAAATAAAAGTTTAAAGATTAAGCAAGTCATATTTGAAATAGACTAGTAATTCGTTAGAATTCTTAAACCTGAACCCGACCCGACCCGATTATCAAAATATTTTTATTATTTTACTAATTTTGCCTAAATGTAAAAGGTAGTAAAATTTACTTAAAATTTTAAATAATATTAATTAAGTAAGTTTTATTTTAGTTCTAAAATATGTTATATTTAAAAAAAAATTTTCAAAATTTTAATTTATATATTATAAATCGATGTTTTATTGGTTTGTCGGGTTTTCTTAAAAATTTTTAAAATCCCTACCCTACCCGACCCGACAAATTTTTCGGGTAACTGACCCGAACCCGACATTTCGGGTACCCGTTTACTAGTCTAATAGGAAACATTAATCACTTTGGTTATGAAAATCCTTAGAAAATAATGTGCAAATAGTTTAGTAATCGTTAAAATTTTAGTATACCTCATTTATATTAAAATATTATATTTTTCTTAAATCTTAATCTTGATTTTTTTCTATAAAACAGAATAATCTTCATTCACTATTTAAAGTGCGTTATAGAAGAATAAGACGATGCGATAATATAGACGATCACATGGACGTCATCTGTGCACAAAACCATACACTCACAACGTTTAACCACTCAATGCGTTTAAAAAGCCAAAGGAAGAGTAATAGCAATAAGTTTAATAGTGAACAGTTGGTCTAGTGATTGTGCAGTTTTTTTTCGGAGAAATAATTTGTATAAAGATAGGAAAAAAAATTATTTGTGCTTTCGCTTTGCGCATAACATTAATAAATAATTTTATATTACATTACACATGTATTGATATTCGTGTACTGTATAACACATAATAAAGATTAATGTTTTTAAATTAATAATTTTATCCCTAAAAAGTAGGGAAATGTAGTGATATCACTGATTTGTTAAAGAGATACCGCCAACTTCCATAGGGCTTGTACCCATTTTTTTAATTTATCAAAAAAATATATTTGATAGAGGACTAAATTCTAAGAATTTTGGCTGAAGACGTATTTTGAAAATTCGTTAAGGGGGCGCTCTATAATTAAAATACTTTTGGACAAAATATTTTATATCTCGTTAACGGATTTAGATTAACCTATCGTTTTTTTCACTAAAATTTAGATAATTTTATGTTGTTTAATAAATATATGTTTTTAAATTTTGAAAAAATAATTCGATTATTTTTTTAGATTGAAAATTTTGTAGCGACCCAAAAGTCACTTCAATTATTCTGCGCTGATTACTCAACACATTCAAGCATAGTTCATATTCCGTTAACGATTTGCTTACTCTTATTACTATTTCGTTATTGTCGCTCACATACACTAATAGTCTATTCATTACTTATTACTATTATGTTACAGTTATATACTCATAGTTATATTCCATTTATAATACTTATTCACATATTATTCAATGCTTACGCATTTATCGTATTATGCGCATAACAGCACATATAAATGCCACGTTTTGGCTCATACAAATCACTCTTCGATTAACTCTCTAATAGTAAGCAACACATGTAATCACATTCTTATGTAATTCTTATTTTGTGCTAATTAAAGCATAAGTTTGGTATTAATTAAAACGTGTTTCAGTGTTTATTAAAGCTCAGATATCGAATATTAAGCGGTGCTGTTTTCAATTTTCAAATTAATTTTTATTAGTGTTCTCGAAACCAGGCACAACATAAACCGGGGTTAAAATTGTAGAGCGTAAAATTATATTAATCAAATAATTTTGGCCCAAAAAAAGTGCAGGGAAAGTTGTAAAATATTCAAAAACCCTAAATCTAGTCATAATTGTATATAAATAAAAAGTTAGTAGTAGAGTACCACTTTGAGGATTTAATCGGTAAATTAAAAAATAATTTAAAAATGCAAAAAGTATTTAAATTAATAGATACAGTAAAATTAGGTAAAATTTTAATTATGAGTCGATGTGTAATGATGTGTCGATGGATTAAACTTAAAACTTATTTTAATATTCAATGCCAAAGCAATAATTTATTATTATTTTCATTCATGTTAAGTTTTTAAGTTTTGTTTAAATGTTATTCCCACAAATGTAAAATAAATAAGCCTTGATATGCGAAATGAATTAAAGGAAAAATAGAAACTATAAAAAATTCTTCAATTTTCTTTCAAATCATGTACACATGTATTGATCAATTAATCTACAGTATTGTGAAACTATAAAAGTGCTGAAAAGCTATATTTTTAATTATAAAAACATTGTTTTCACAAAAGGGGCATCATATTACTTACTGGTTAACATTAAAATGTATGTCTAAGAATAGTGATAGATAAGGGGTAAAATTTTCCATTAGAAAATTGACTTAAATTCTGTGAAATATCTTTGGTAAAATATACTTATTTAGTAAAATCTGTTTTAAGTAAAATTAATTGGTGTGTATTCAATATTTTTCGGTTTGTAACAGAGGCGAGATTAATCATCGGAAACAATCGTAATCCGATTAAGAATGATTGCGAAAAGAGTTCAGTGAATTACATCCTAAACAGAAATGTCTGTTATCGATAAATCGTGTTAAATGTGGATGTGATATCAGATCAATTTGAAAGATAAACAAAATTTTCAATAAAAAAATTCTAATATATATTATCAAAAATGCTCATAAACTATAAACTATAGTTTTTAGCTCACATTAGTGTCGAGAAGTTGAACTGTTGAATTTGACAATATCTGCCTTTTTGTTTGTGCATCTGCATCGGACATAAACTATAAGAAATATTTAACTTGGATATGAATGAAAAGAAATTTAGATCATAACGAATTTTTTAATCAAATTTATAAAAAAATTAAATACCTATAATTTGCTTTTATTGTTTTTTACTTAGTGGCGACTGTTTTATAAATATACGAAATCTTATTACTCTTTTTGGGAAAATTTTGTTAGAATTTTTCTTGTTTTCAGAAAACTTGAGAATTAAAAAATACTTGAATACCTAATACAGTGGTTTTCAAACTTTTTTCTTCCGCGACCCAAAATATCCAAAAAATCCTTCTGCGACCCATATTTATTTGTTTTCAAAAATTAAAGAAATAATGTACACATATATCAATATTTAGAATATTCGGGCCAAAGCATTGTAAATGAAAATCATTTCATATCACTTTGTTTAATTGCTATAAAATGCAAAAATCTGGATTTTTAATAGACAACTTTATGTTGTGACCCAATGCTATTGTTAATTGTAAAAATGCTTGCGACCCATTTTTAATTTTTGACGACCCTGTTTTGGGTCGCGACCCATAGTTTGGGAACCTCTGACCTAATAAACACTTTTTTAAAAAAATAAAAATAAGGTTTAATACTTTTTTACTTCATCTATTCATAACAAAACAGATGGATTATCCAAAAATAAATTTTAATAAATGCATTTTTATTTTATTTTGTAAAATTATAGCATTAAAGCTTTTGGCTAGACTTTAATAAGAATTTTACGTTTTTATGTATGTAAATATTTAATTCTTAAAACATATTGTATTATTTTCTTGAAAAATTTCTTGTTAACTTTTAATAAAACAAATCATATTTCAATCAATAACTTTTTCAAATTTTTTGTTAAATTCATTGACAGCTGTTTGGAAATATTCCGTCCAGCACTCTTAACCTTATTAATCCTAAATGAATTTAGTCTGTAAATTAGCTAAAAGTGCGAGAGGTTTAACGTAATATAAGTTCACCAAAAGGCCTTTAGAAGCCTTTAACGCTGGAAACAATTTGTCTGACAAGCTTTATGTTCTAAACTAAGAACAAACTAAAGATAAATTAAACTTAAAGCTTGTCAAACAAATAGTTTCCTGCGTTAAAGGCGTCTAAGGACTATTTTGTGGACTCATATAAAGTCAAACATCTCGCACTTTTAGATATCGTACAGACTGTATTTATTTAGGATTAATAAGGTTTAGAGTGCTTTTAAAGAAAAAAATGTCTGAACAAATAGACAAAAAAAATGTCAATTAATAACAGACTAGACAGAGTTTTATTTCTATGGATTTAATATCGTTAACTAACGATTTTAAGAAATATTTCTTAAAATGTACTTAAAATTATACAATAGATATAAAGATGGTTAAATATTTTCACATCTAAATATTTTTATACTCATTATTAGAATTAAAATATAATTTCACTTAAAATAATAGTTATGATATTCCATTATTTCTGTTTATAAACATTCAACGAATAAGTATTATTTTAAAAATATTTTTTATTGATAATATTCAAGTTAATTATTACTAAATCTTCAAATAACTAAAACTAAATATTATAATAATTAAGATTTATATATTTCTAACCAATTTTTCTAACTATTTATCGCCTTATTTCTAACGATTAATTAATGATTTGCCACTTGTTTTTCTAACGACATTTAAATCCCTAATTATTTCTAAATTTAAACATATAAATCAATTGACATTAAGCAAATCTATTTCTTTCATTTCAGATTAGATGACAAAATTGCTTAATGAACCGGATTAAAGTTATACAGATTAATTCAGGTTTAAGGCATTGAAAAAATAGCAAATTGTTATATTTTGTTTTATTGGTCTTATGAAATGAATTAAGAAATATTGTGCATAATGATATAAACAAAAAAAAAATAATAAACAAATCTAAAAATATTTAATAATATAGTTTTCATAGAGAAGGATGATTTTTAGCTATGATATACGGTTTAAAGTTAACGATAATCTTAACTTTTAACACTAACTTAAGAGAAATGCTAACTTTCAAAATTATTCCATTGTTTAAAAAATGATTTCAAGTTAAAATTTTATGATTTTATTAAAGTTTATTTTTAGTTATTTCGGTTAATTTATTCACATGCTTTACGATACATTTAATAAATCACTTTTATCACATAAACTGTGCAAAACTGAATTATTTGTTGGTTTTTCTATTAAATCTTTCCCAGTCATTAATTTTTGTTTTTTATATATTATTTATTTTTATTTTCTAGTAAAAGAAGTATAAAACAAGAAAGAGAATGAACATACACAATGAGCTCACTTTAAATTTTATTTTAAGTTAATTCAATAGGATATACCAAATTTTTGTGTATTAAATATTTTTTGACATATTATTTATAATTTCTATTATTGGCCAACTATATTATATGTTGTTTTTACGCATTTTACGCATATTGTTGCATCGAGAAAAAAACTTAAAGATTTATATTATATTGTTATAAACAGTACTTCAATGAGTGTATTAAGATTTTTGATTCAGTTGTGTTTTAGCTTTTGACGAGTGAACATCATATAAATTGTTGTTAAGCGGACACTCAAAAGTATTAGATAAGCGAATATGCTTACGCGTGTGAATGGTTTTAACTCGAAAAAGTTTTTATTATGTTGTTTTAAACAATAGATTATCCAATTCTATCCTATTTTTATCATAATTTAATAGATTTTAACGCTTTTTTAATTATTTTAAAGCCATTTTTACAATCATATAATCAATTTTTAGACTTTTAAAACCCATTTTAGCAAATTTTAAGCCATTTTTTGTACATTTTTATCATTTTAAAACTCATTTTTGTTCTATTTTAAGCTTATATTTAGTTCATTTTTATTCATTTTTGGCCATTTTAAAGCCATTTTTAGCCCATCTTAAGCCCGATAGGAGTCTTTTCAACAATGATTTTTTTGAAGTTAGGAGTCTATTTTTGTCGATATGAGTCTTTTTTGAAAAAAAAATCCCTTTATTAACATAAAGAAAAAATCCCTTAATAAATATAGAGCGGTCCACATACGGACAGACGGACGGATATTGCAAATCCAATAGCTCCTTTAGTTAAAGTGAGCTAAAAAAGTATCACAAAGAGTGTACAGAAAAAATAGTCAGATATAACTCCTAAATTTAATAAATAAAACCATAAAACATAAGTAATGGTGTGAACTATTTATTATTACTTAGTTCATTAATTTTAAAGATAGTTACAGGTTTTACCGGATATGGTCGGGTTACAATTTATCCAATTCGGTCCGTTTCGGGTTGAATAAACTTCTTATCGGTTAACCGAATGAAACCGGATACCCGATTATCAATATTTGGTGTTAAACTTAAGCGGCACCCGGTCAAAACGGGTACAGGTCCGAGTCCATGTCCTTCAAAACTAAATAAATCCAGGTTCAGGTTCAGCTTATATATTAGTAGTATAAAAAATTGTATTGTAATCTCATAAATATTATAATTTTTTACGCAAGTTTGATGTTCTTCAATTATTAAACTTTTTATACTAACTCTATGCGTTAATTGTAGGGTTTTCGGATTGTTGGATTTCTTATCGTTTCGGTTCGGGTTTAATTTAAAATATATCGGTTCGGAACGGTTTATATAAATGAACTACTTCTACCCCTGAACATCTTTAATTCGTTTTATTGACGAGTAATGCAGCGAAGTATCATTTAAGTGTTATATAATAAAATGTTTATTCATTTACTATATTTCGCGAACATTCGAACATTTTATTGTAGTATTACATTAATATACATAAGCTATCCAAACTTTTTATGATCCATTAATTAATATTTTATGAAAGTTTATATCTGTTTATAAAACAGAATTAAATCATAAATCATATGTTCCATAAGAGAAAAAATATATTTTTTCAATTAATTTGCTATGAAATTGGTTAAAATCAGAGCGTATCATTTTCTACAAATAAAGATCATTTATTTTGTGCAGAAAATACATTATTTTCGTAAATAAGTAATATTAGAGTTAAACAATAACGACACATTCACAGATTGCTTATTTTCTAGTAGTTTAATGTAAACTTATAATATGTATAAGTCAATACTGGGCAAAATAACAAATCCCTTAATTAATATAAAGAGTAGTTAAAATCTCTTAATTAATATAAAGACTTCGTACAACAAGACGAATGGAGAGACAGACATGTAATATCCATAAGCTGGACTTCACTACAAGAAAGTTAGCTAAAAATATTATATTAGTTTTATTTAGGAATTCTTAAATATTTTATAAGATTGTACATATTTTTTATTTTAAAGAATAATTATTGTTTAAATCTGTTGAGTTTTTATTACCCCTCATTTTTCACTCAATTTTCGAATTAACTAAATTGGATGAGTTTTGAGATGCTTCTTATTTCTAATTTCATACTTTATAAATTCCGAATAAAAAATTTACTGAAACAAATTTTAGTTCAATAAATCAAAATATTTAGCGTCATTAATATACAATTCGGGTGTTTTATTATACATATTTTGAATAAATATTTTTCATACTCCATTTAACGCCCCAATTAATTCTAGTTTTTTTTCCTAAAGTTTATATAAACTCGTTTTTATTTTCAATACACTAATAAACGTATATATAAAAACTAACAATTCTCACGGTTATACATAAATAAACATTTAATGACGAAACCAAATAAGAAAAACATCTAATTTCGAGTTAATAATTGCTAAACATGTTTAGTCAGCAATAAAAAAACTTTATTCCTATCAATGGGTTAATATTGTTAAAGAATAAAAATAGCTTTATTTGATGCATTACAACCATTTAATGCCTTACTTTACTAAATTATTTTTAGCAATGTCCATGTATGTATTGATATTACAAATCAATTTATCTTGAAGTCACTAACCAATAATAAATCTTCATTTATATTAGAGTATGTAACGGGCCCCAGATTTTTCGGGCCTTAGCGGGCCCCCTCAAAATTGGTCGGGCTTCGTCGGGCCGGGCCTTAAGTTTAGAAAAAGTTGTCGGGCCGGGCTTTTAGATTCAAAATATTGAGGCCCGAAAATTTAGATTTTGGAAGGAAATATTCTAAACAAACAATATTTTAGCATTTAAAACAGTAAAATATTGGAGAATACTATTTATTATAATCAGATTTTAAGAATTAATATGCATAAAATATTGATATAATGAAGCAAAATAAATATAAACTTAATTAAGTTGTGATTTTAAGATTAAACCTATATATGAAGGAAAATCGGGCCGGGTCGGGCTTTGGAAATTTAAAATTGTCGGGCTTTTGTCGGGCTCGGGCTTAATTGTGTCGGGCTTAGATCGGGCTCGGGCCTTAAATTTTTTACGATTACATAGTCTAATTTATATCATTGGGTTAATATGGTTAAAGAATAAAAATCGGCTTCATATGCAATTATAGACATATTTGATGTATTACAACCATTTAATGCTTTACATTAATACTTTTATTTATACATTGTATATGTAGGAATTGTTAAATCGGACATTATTTATATTAAATATTGACTAGATTTAATGCCCGCCTTAGTTATTTATGTATTTACTTCGTTTTAAATTACCAAATATCAATTTTTTGGTTATAGTAAAGCGATGCAATCAAATCAATGTGTATCTGTTATGGAATAAAGCATATTTGTTTTTAAATAAATATATAAATAATTTGTTGTTATTTGGTAATTATTAATAGCTACAAATAAATCATTTATTATTACAATAAAAAGTAAAATAAATATATCAATTGTTTGTCACAACTTATGCCTTTATACCAAAATATCATTTCTTAGTTATAGTTATGGATCGGAAATTTCTGTTTAATGTTTTTCTTAGTTTATATTTCTGTTAAAAGTTTACAACCGAAAAACCTGAAAAAACAGAAAATTTATATTTGTGACCGAAATGTAAAGGGATTTATTTTTCTGACAGAAATATTTGATCCCAAGTTATAGTAAAAGGATTTATCTTGAAGTTAATCAGTTGAGAGTAACAATAATATATATTTACTGTTTTTATTATGCTGAATATCGATTTCTTTATATGGCAGTGATAAATAAAGTATTTATGACAATTGAAGATATTTTAATATTTTTGAAACCAGCAGTAACTTTAAGGGTAATAAAAATAAGAATGAGTATAAGTGCATTAAAGTTTATTTTTCTGTATTTCCATTGCAATGGATTTTACTTTTTAGTCAAAACTATAAATATGTTTATTTTCAACTTTATTTGTGAAAAGTTTTAAGCTTACATTTAACGAAAAATAAAAATATGACATTAGCTATCAAATGGTTAAGATCACGTATTATAAATAATGCATTACGCTTTAAAAACTGAAGAAAACATAAATTTGTTAACTGAAGTAATTCTTAAAAAATATATTAGTCTACTTTTTAATACTACTAAAGTCACAAAGAATTATTTATTGTTCAAATAATAATAAATGGAGATTTTACGAAAAGTTATCGCTAAAAGCAAAAAAAATCGTTTTCCATAAAAGTTTAAACTTTAACCTTCAGAGTCGTCTTTTTTAGTTTAAAATATATGTAACAATTATTTCAAAGTAATTGATTGAAATGTAAGGTTATGTTGCTTTTTATTGAAAACTGCTTTAAAATTCTTATTATATTTGTGTAAATGATTGTTCATCTATGAACAAATTAACTTCAAATTTTTTAAATTTAAGCATATTAAAAGTAAAACAGATGTGTTGAATTAAAACTTCTAATTCATCTTTTTAATGAAAATTAACACACAATTTTTATATTATTAATAGAGTCGTCAAATTCAGTACTAAAAACCTATCATATTCAGGAAGGAAAAAGGAAAAAAGAGTAAAATTCAGGATTATTCAGGAAAATAAATTTTTCTTTATTAATTCAAATAAAATGATTATATCTAATGATTAAATATTTTTCAATGTTTGATTCTAACAAGTTATATCGTTTGTCAGTGAGAACATCTTTATAATGAGAAAACGATCTTTCGACATCACATGAGTGAAGCGGTGCAAACATTGATTTTAGTCGAAATTCTAATTACCATTTATATTTTATAATTATTTTTAAAATGTCAATACTTTAAATTATATTGTTAAATCAAAAAATCTTTATAGCATTAATGTCAAATTGTTGTAAATTAATACTTCAAAGAGTCTTTCGATAATTTTGATTAAGTTATTGTTCAGCTCTGATTGAGTCAACATCAAAAAAATTACTGTTAAGCGGATACTCATAAACACAAATAGATGCGTACATGTTTTATAAAAGCTAATATTGGTACGCATGGGATAAATTTTCTTTTAATGCCATTTTTGGCCCATTTTACCCTTTTTTTGTGCACATTTAGCTCATTTTTAAACAATTTATACCTAATTTATGATCATTATAAGCCATTTTTAACACATTTTTGGACATTTTTAGAATTACACAATAAATTTAGACTGGAAACATATGTACAGACAGACATACTTGTCAAATAAATTTGGCTTTTTTTCCTAATTTCCAGTATCGCACTATTTATTAGATGCGAATAATAATCTGCTTTTATTAAAATTTTCTTTATCTCATTACTAGAGAATCAGAATTATAGCATTTGCTACTTTTTTGTTTCATATGGTAGAACCATAAAAATGTATATGTGCAAGATTCACACAGTATGGAGTCGTTTTAGCTCCATTCATAAATGCTATATTTTGCTATTTTTGAAGATAAATGCTAGAAATGCTTTTATGCTATTTTACCCTAAAACAGAAAAATTGTCGATTAAATCTGATGAGTTTTTGTTACCCTTCCCTTAGTTTTTTTATTTCTATCAATAAGTAACAAATTTAAAACTAAAAAATATATTCTCTTTTTAATTTTTAAAATTTTTTTACTTAAAAAAGTTATAAAACTGCTAAAATTATGGAAAATTGATTTTAATTTAAAATTAAGGCAATTATTAAAATTTATAAATGTTATTTTTAAGTGCTATTTTGGTTATTAATGCTATTTATAGCGTTATTTTTATATGCCATAAATGCTATTATTTTAATTCTCTAATTATAAGGTAACGATATTGTGATGCGGCGAAATGCGATAATAGGGACTTAGCTTATATTATCACGATTTTCTTTACACCTTTGATTTGCTATACATTATACTTTTTCGAGTGAATCTAGTTCTATCGCTAACTAACATAAAACAGCAGCGGCAGCATTCAATTATTATCAAAGAATTAGTTTTTGAAAAACAGGCAATTTTCTCAAAGAATTTTTACTCTTCTCGATAAATTTTGCAAATTACAACATTTTAAAAATTATATTCATTATTTAATTTAAATTGACATTTCCAAAATAGTTTTAATCGAAAGATAGAAGATATTAAGTCTCATTTTATTCTTTTGTAATAAATTTTTCAGTTTCATTTTCTCAATAAATTCAATTTTAAGTCTAATTATTTATAAGTAGTGATTGAAAATATATTTCTTTTAATTACCGTTACCGAACCCAAAATTATCGTTACCGCTTTATTACCGGTAAAAAACATAAATCAAAATTCATTACCGTTACCGTACCGTCTCTGTACCGCTATAGCAACACTAATGTAATTAGTATGGATGCCGAAATCGTTTGAAAAAAACGTCAAAAATCGTTCATTAATCGTTAACAAAATTATATAAAATCGTTCAAAAAAATCGTTGGAAAAAAAATTTTAATTTAATTATAAAAATAAATTATAAAGAATATAATTGCATAAATTTCAATAAATTAAAACATAACTAGTAAAAAATTATTAATTTACTTTAAAATGAAATAAATTTCGAAAAAATATGATCGAAAATCTAAATATAATTTGATATTTATTCTAAAAATTGACAATTTTACCACTTTTATAGATTAATAAAACTTAAACAAGAATTATTTTAGTAAACAATACATTTTATTTTTTATATTCAATGATTTAATGCAAAATATCAGAAAAATTGAAAAATCGTGCTAAATTTCAAAAATCGTTCAAATCGTTCGATTCGTTTACTTAAATTTCACTAATTTGGGTTCACTTATGCTTATAAACTTGTTATTTGTAGAAATTAATACAATTTGAATCAATCGTTAATTAAC
>JAQGAW010002914.1:0-13799 GCA_034698025.1 Phthiracarus crinitus | reverse complement strand
AACAAATTGACAGAAATAATGAATTAAATCTATTGAATAATGTTTAATCAATTATATATGCATATAATATACTATACTATACATAGACTATCATTAAAATAATTAAACGTATTATCGTTGTGTTATACTTTCTATATTTAATGAAATACTACAGCGTATATCTATAGATTATGCTTAATTTTTATGAGGTAATCAAATATTAAAATTAAAACCCGGCGCGGCCCGACATTTTTTATTTTAAGCCCGAGCCCGTCCCTTCCCGAGGATATCATCGCGTGCCCGACAAGTAGGAGGCCGTTTGGGAGTCTAAGGCTGACATTAAATAAAATAGTATTACATAATTATATAATTTATTGAATCGAGTGTGAAAAAGCCGATCTTCAATCGATGATAAGACCGAAAAATATTAATAATAAGATTACTTAGAATCATAAAATAAGTACAAAATTGATGAAAATTTGTAATATTGTTTCATCATTTCACGATAACATTAACATTAAATTCTAACTTTTGCTTTTAGTAAGCACTGATAATAACTCTTATCCAACCAAACTATTTAATACTACAATATAATGCAATAGAATTCACTTATGAATTAATTGCTTTTATTTATAACTAACGTTAAGATAAGCTTTGATTACTGATTGAGAAATAAAGTTCAAAAGGTATAAAAGCATTCTAATACCAAAGAAGAAAAGTAATTAAAACAAAACTTTATTCATTAAAAATGAAACAGTTAACGATTTTATTTCCTCCATGGGATGCTATCGGACACGTGAACGCGTGTATTGGTGTCGCGGAAGCATTGCAAGCGAGAGGACATCGAATTGTGTTCGCTATTAACGAACAGTGGAAAGGAAAGTTGAGTGTATATGGCTTTGAAGAAGAGTTAATTATAGATTCTGAAAGAGATCCAAATGTAGACCCAACGAAACATTGGACAGATTTTGCGTTAAAAATGGGAGCATTGATGTCTTTGCCGCCTTTAGAAAAATTGAAAACTATGGTTCATGGGTTCCAGCAATTTATTGACAAAGCGAAGAAAGCGGATCCTATATTGAAAGAGATTGTGGAAAGAATAGCACCCGATCTTATTGTGATCGATACTATTTTTGTGATGCCTTCGATTATTAATAGCGGCATACCGTGGGTACTATTATTCAGCGCAAATCCATTGTTCTTCCATAATGATAAACGACTACCAGCTCCGGGTTTTGGTAATTAAAAATTATATGTTTTTTTCAAAAAACTTTTTTTAGCGAATTCTGCTTATTTTTAGGCTTTTCGGTGAATAGTGATAAAAAAGAGTGGGAAGAAGTTAATAATCAACGCATAGAAATTTTTGCAAACGCAACGAATGCTTTCAACGAATGGCTCGAAGAAAACGGGTTGAATAGATTACCGAATGGGGAAATTCTTTATAAATCTCCGTATCTTAATATATATGGTTATCCCGAAGAAATCGATTACACAGACGTTACGAATGAATTGCCTAAAAATACATATCGTATCGATTATTTTATTCGGTCTGAGAAAAATTCCACGTTTGAAGTGCCAGAGAAATTGAGGAACAAATCGGGAAAATTAATCTATTTGTCAATGGGTTCTATGGGTTCAGGAGATGTTAATCTAATGAAGCGTTTGGTTGCGATTTTGGCAAAATCTCAGCACAAGTTCATTGTATCAAAAGGAGTATTTCACGATCAGTACGAACTCGCGCATAATATGTGGGGCGAGAAAACAGTACCACAAACTAAAGTGTTGCCATTTGTCGATCTCGTTATAACACACGGAGGAAACAATACATTAACCGAAACGCTATATTTCGGTAAACCAATGATTTTAATGCCAATATTTGGTGATCAATACGACAACGCGCAGAGACTTCAAGACACTGGTTATGGTATGAGACTCGATGGATATAAATGTACTGACACTGAATTACTCGAAGCGATCGAAAATTTACTTAATAATCAAAAACTAGCGATAAAACTGGAAAAAATGGCAAAACGTATACAATCTTCGAATTGTCTCGCAAAGGTTGCGCAGACACTCGAGAAATTGGCGAAAGAATAATCATTATTAATATCGCTATATTTTACAAATACCCAAATATATAGGCTTAGATCAACAAATTTAGAATCAATTTTCCAACAAATTTTTATACATCAATTAAATAATTTCTTATTTTGGTGTACTAACTATTAATTGTGTAATTTTAAGATTTTCTGTATTTATGTTTAGCAATAATTTTATTCGTTTACTTTTGTGATTTATTAAACATCTAATATCTATTAAGTGTGATTATTTATATATTATTTTGTAATATACTAAAATAAAACGAGTCACAGAAAAGAAAGGTTTATGATTTTTAGCACAATTGGATTATTAAAATATTAACGTAAACCTTATCAAACAATCATTCTTTATGAGTTGTTTATTACTTTATGTTAATTTTATTTTATGTGATAATTACTTTTAAACGTGACTTATATAACACGTGAACTCTATAAAAAAGCAATATGTATTTTTTTATTATTTTGTGCTAACAATTCCATTAATGATCCCAAGTTTAACGATTCTTTGGTGCAATATTTTGATGGAATGGCGTTAAGATTTTATCTCATAATCAATTTAATTATAAAACATATAGAAATTTTGTGTAACTACCAATCATTATATATATTAATACAAATTAATGGAAATTATCCAATTAAAAAATTTTTTATTTAAAATTACAATTTAATTCGTTATAATAAAATACTTTATTATTAACGACAGCATAAGTTTTATAATAGATACTTATTTAATATTTATGACTAATCCTTCAATTAAATCTACAATTTTATTAAAGCTTTTTGATGTTTGTATGCGTTTCAAAATATTTTCTAATTTTAATTTAAGTTCAGAATCATTAACCAATTTTTCTATAGATTCCAATAATTCCGATTCAGTACATTTTAGCCCATCGAGTCTTATGCCATAACCAGTGTCTTCCACTCTCTGAGCGTTATCGAACTGATCCGCGAATATAGGCATTACAATCAATGGTTTACCGAAATTGAATGCTTCGGTGAGTGTATTATTTCCACTGTGTGTTATGACTAAATCGACTAATGGTAATATTTTAGTTTGAGGCAAATATATTTGTCCCCACATATTATCCGGAAGTTCGTACTGATCGCCAGATTGTCCTTTTGATACAATGAATCTGTGACGAGATTTTCCCATAATCGACACGCTTCATTAGTTTAACATTTCCAGAAGCGATTGATCCCTATGAGAAATTTTCCAAAATAGGATTAAAAACGCCGCCATCCAAAAACTATTCTTTATGTGGCACTTTTTCAATAAAGTCAACTTTTCGGAGAAATTCGGAAAGTTTCAGAACTTTTTGAATTAGTCATTATTTCGGAGTTTTCTAAAACTTAAATTGGTATAAATTTGTTTGTAATTTGTTAATTTACTCATATATTTTAAATTCCGAAAGTTTTAATTAACCATAAAAGAGTCGGATTTCCGAAAATGTAGAGGCTCTGGTTATTCGTGGGGTTTATTGTAGTTTCAATATTAACTAACTGAATAGCTTTTATATATTTTAGCTGACTTTCTTATCGATAAGCTTATTATTTTTGACGTATTCAGTCAGAAAGATATGTTAAAACCAATAAACTAGATTTTTTTGCTCAAATGATCTCAAAAATTAAATCCGAGAAAATTTACAAAACATCTCAAGAAAATGTCATAAACTATTTCAAATAAAGAATATGTCATTAACTTTTAATTGATATGTGGTAAGACCACAATTCATTCATTAATCTTTAGCACATTGTTTTCTTGACATTTTCAATCACTTAAAAAACTACAATAACAGTATTTCGACGAATTTTTGGGATTCCATGAAATGATGGATTTTAAATTATTTTTAAATTATATGTTATTGAATTCAAGTTCAATTATGCAATGATTGAAAACCACTAAATCATTAGGAATCACGTTTACAATATAAGACATTCATTATATTTTACTAAAATGCTGATCAAGCTTTAAACTGATAAACATATAATTTATGCCAATTTGATGCCACTTAAAATTTAAATAAGATAATGACAATTTAATTAATTGACAGTTCTTTCTATATTGCATCACATTCCTTATAATCTTATTAAACTTTTATCAAAAGTGTGCGCTGATAATCAAATTGTTTATAAACTCAAATCTATAAAATAAGGAATGCTTTCCGTTTTTCTTATTTGCGACTTGATTTTAGAAGCAAACAAAAAATTCTTATTTTAAATTAAAAATTAGCGTTAATAAAAGTACAAATGCTTGCCATAAGTTTCTCATTTGCATTATTTATAATAGGGCTCATTGTTACTAAAAAAATTATTAATTTGTATTATTTTGTATATTTGTGGTTAAAATTTAAACTATGGTTATTAAAATTTCGAAATAGACGTCGTTTCGATCTTCATTCCCCAAAAGCGATTAACGATTTAAAAAGGATCGGTGTTATGCCAAACAATGAAGAATATGAGTTGGAATCACCGAATGATGTAAGGCATTATTTATTAACAAAATTAACAAAACTATAGTTTAACAAAATAAATGTATCAATAAAAGTCTTATTTAGTTCAAAATATAAGTTATTTAGTCAGCAAAAAGTTTCTAATTATAGTGAATTATTTGTTCTAAATTACTATTTAATGCCATCTAAACTGTCATAATATTTGCGATTTGAGTTTAATTAAGTTTTAAGTAATTCGTTTCGTTTTAAGTCATTTAAAATTTTGTATTATTTATTGAAAATATTGTTTTATGGGTTTAATAACCAAAAGTTTAATCTTTGTAATGTTGTGTACGTTTATCAAAGCAGGCTTTGACTGATTAAACCATGCTTTGTGACTTAAAATGTTAGCGTAAGGGATATTTTGATTTATCAATATGGGAGCAGATCTAAATAATCATATCTGTATCATTGAATTTATTCCAATGAGATAAAGTATGACAATTTAGTATCTTTAACGCAAAAACGTAAAGTATGCTAATCGAGTATAAGGAAACGGACTGAAAATCTTAATCCTTTTAGTCTATTATTAGCATGTGTATAAATGAAACAGTGGTCAATCTTGTTATCAGTATTTAAAGAGGAGAAACAATGACCACAGTTCTGACCTATTTATTTATTACAGGCTTATTGAAAATTGTTAATCCTGTAGACTTGATTGTGATTTGTGAAATTAAGTAGACTATAGGAAAATCTACATTATAATAAGGGTTTAAAAGCTTTAAATATGTTAATAATAAAAATAAATAGCATTGTTTCTCCTCCTTAAATACTGACAACAAGATCGACCACTGTTTCATTTTACTACTGCTATTTAAGTGTTAATGTTTTGAACCCTTTTCATATGTACATATATGTTCTCATACAACATTTGATTAAAGATACTAAATTGTCATACTTTAATACCAACTTCCATACGGAAAGTTCCACATTTTTAAAATTATCTAATAATATTATTATGACAAAGCACTTTATAAGCATCTTTGGCTGAAGACGAATTTTGAAAATTAAGAAGTTTAAAGACCATGTTATTCAACTTAAATGTGTTTTTAAAGGGTTTGTCTTGGATTTACACCAGGGTTTACCAAGGTCTGATAGTCTAGGGGGTGTCCTTTCAACTTTTTAAAAAATTCAAGGAGGGGTCAAAATCACCGGATTTAGCGGACAATATTTTTGCCTTCGGTCCAAAAAATTGTTCTAAATTTTTTTAAAAAAATTTTGAAAGCCTAAACCACACCCCACGAAAAACACAACGAATTTAAGCGATAATTTTTTGAAAATTTGACAAAAATTTAAGGGGGTCTCAAAAACTCATCGGATTTGATGGACAATTTTTTTACTAAATGACCAAAAAATTTTTCGTCCTTGAAATCTCAAAATTTTTGATAGGGGGATCGAATTTTTCAATTTTAGGTGAGGGGGTATATGGGGGCTAGACCTCCCATGGGAAACCCTGGTTTACATAGAAAATTTTTTTAATTCTTTTTCAATTATTTGTTGTTTAATTAATGTAATGAATCATAAATACCCAAATTCTCTCCGATAAATCTCTTTTCAAGTTCGAATCGCTCTCGAATTGTGTTTCCATTAATTATCAAATTAAAATAAGATGAAGGTTTTAATCAAAAATTAATGCATAATCACTCAATTTGTATCTATAGTTATTGTTCAATGTTTTCTCATTTTAGTCAAAAAAAGAAGATGTAGACGTGATTGGAGTCAATTCTTGGGGACAAGTATTGCATTTAAGCATTAAATGGTTGCCACAAACTTCCGATAAAGTGTTAATACAAGCAAAATTTTATTTAGAAGATGGGAATGGGAACACTTATCACATGAATGAGACGAATTTAATTGTAAAAAATAAAAACAATTTCGAATACAAAGCGCGTGGAGTATCGCTAGAAATTATTAATCCATTTCGAAGATTAAGAATTAAATTTAGGGGTTATTTGCGAAATAATAATAGGAATGAATTGATTTATTTTAGGATTAGAGTTCTATGGCTTTCCGTTTCAAATGTATTTGATTTTAAGACCGATTTCGATAATAGTTTTATGGCACAGGAATTGTCGAATAGATCTTCAAATATTTGTTTGATACCTAATTTTGAGGATAGATTTGAACAGTTCGGACAAATGAAAGGAACGATTCAGAAAGAAAATCAACAAATAGAGGAATTATTTTTGTGGGGAAATAAAAGTAAAAAATATGCTGACAATGGAGATATAAGCGTTCATCGATTATTTGGTTATTCTAAGGTATTGTAACTTTCAGTACAAAATACTCGTCCACTTTTAAAAACCATGTTTAATCAAACTTTTCTTTGAGAGATTATCCAATTGTCAATTGTTATCTATTTAGTTGTACTGTTGTCCTGGACTTTGAGTGTCTGCAGTTTTTTTAATGAGTTTAATTTATGTGTTTCATAAATGTTATTCACTTATTTATTTATAAAAGTGTTGATCGACAACAGTTTTTATGTTATTAACCTTCAAAAAATTATTTCAATCAGAATTTAAATTTAATACATGTTCATTAATAATTATTTTCTAGAAAGGATGTATATTTCATATCGGAAGTGTTTACGATCATTCAAATAACTTAAGGTAATTAATTAATTGTTTTAATCAAAGCACAATATAAATACATTGTTTATTAAGAGAAAATTTTAAAAATGAAATGCAGATAACTATGTATAAGAAAAAGTTTCATAGCTTATTCAGTCTAGCGTTGATAAAGCTTAAAGACATTAAGTAATACTACAGTAAATATATTTCTGAATTCAAAGTCTATTTTTTCAACAAATAAAGTGGTATTTGTGTGAAAACTTTTGTCAACAATTGTGACAGTCATGAGCATAGGGGGATGCTATCCCAGGGTTGCCCCCCTAGAAGTTTGTAAAAGTTGAAAAATTTTTGGTCAAATGTAATAAAATTCTCCATCAAAACCGATGAGTTTTGGTGATCCCTATAAATTTTTGACCAACGTTTAATTAAGTCGATTTTTCCGAGGGACGTGGTTTAGGTATTTTCAAAGAAAAAAATTTGAAAAATATATATATAAAAATTTTGGACTGAAGGATAAAAAAGTTGTCGTTTAAATCCCATGAATTAAAATTGAGATTTTCTGGATTGACTGGAAATAACCCCCAGAGCATCCGACCTTTTGTCATGAGATATAAAAAAAGAATGTGATTAATGATCAGTGATTAATGTTCTAAATGCGTGATAATTTAAATTCATATAGTACTGAATATTTAGGACTTCAGTGATCACATCGTTGATGAATTTGATTGTTCATTACATTCAATTAAATTAATTATTAGAAATTCATGAATAAAAGTTATTTCGTGGATAAAAGATTATATTAAGTATTGTTGTTTCGCTCGAATAAAGTGAGTTTATATAATTAGTAAAGTTTAGTTGATTAATATCAAGAACATGAAACTATAGTATTTTTCAATTATTTTTCGAAATTGTTTAACAAACATTATAAAAATTTAAAGCAACTGCAAAATCAATAAAAGTTTAAAATATGGATAAGATTTGCTAAAACAATACACTTTCTTTAGTGTAGTACAACAATAGATACCCATATACCGACACATGGAAAGGGATGCTTGCTTAGGTTGACCATAGAAACTATAGAACCCCATAGAAATTCCGTAAAGCTGACCACCTCTATCCAAAATTTTTAAAATTCAAGGACACAAAATTTAAAAATCTACTGCAAATTCTATATGTTTTATGATCCCCAATGTTGTTTTACTTCCAATTTTTAATTTTGCTTTAATTTTATTTTTATTTTCTTTTTTATATTTTTATATTTCGCATAAGCATAAGTAGAAATTTTTTCACTTTTTTCTTCCAAAAAGCGAAACAACACTAATACAACCGAAAATATTAATATAAATGTTTTATACGAAAATATCTAAATTAAAAAGTTTATTCATTCAGTTATAGGTATGGATTTGCTTTTTGGCAATCAATTATATTTCCAATTACGTATTTAAGTGATATTAAATTAGCGAATGAATTAGAAGATGAATTCTTTATCTCATTAATTGCTTGCTTTAAAACATTTGATATAAAATTTAAGAAAAGTAATTTGAATAAAAATATATTCGATATTATATTAAATGGTCACAAAGGAAGAGCTATTTTATTACCAGATGACAGCAAAACACTAATTGAATTACCATCTTATAAAATTCATATTCCTTGTAAAATGCAAACAACAGAATTAGTACTTCCGCTAAATGATATAAAATCGGAAAACGTGTCCACTTCTGGAGGAAAAGGTTCATCGTTAGCATCATTGAAGTTATTGAGTAATAACATTGAAGACAAAACTCATGGATTTGAAGTGCCATTTGGTATTGCCGTCACTTGTAATGCGTATCAGTTTTTACTAGACAATAATAATCAAATTAAAAATGAAATTGAAAAATTGAAAAGTGTTATTTGGTATGTTATTGCTGTTTTGTTATTTAATTTATCTAATTATTTATTATCTAATAATTTAGTGAATCCGATTTACTTAAAAAACAATCAGAAAATGTAATGAATGCAATTAAAGATACGGAATTGAATGATGCAATAAAAACCCAAATCAGTTCAAACCTGATTTCATATTACGGGGAAAATAAAATAAATCAGATTTTATTCGCCGTTCGATCATCTGCTTCGGAAGAGGATTCTGAAGAGATGTCATCCGCTGGACAAATGAGTACATATTTGGGTGTAAAGGGATTGGAATCCATATATAAAGCAGTAATGAATTGCTGGTCGTCTCAGTTTGATTATATGGCGATTGAATACAAACGAGGTTACGGTCAAGACATTAACTCATTGATGGCTGTTGTCATACAAGAGATGGTCGATTGTGATTCGGCTGGCGTTATGTTTACGTGTGATCCCATTACTGGCGACGAAAGGGAATTAGTAATAACAGCGAATTACGGAATCGGAGAGAGTGTTGTGTCGGCAATGTCTGAACCTGACACTGTTAGAGTCAGTATTGATATTTCGGATAATTCTTATTATTCCCGAAAACTCGGTCCAATTAAATCTATAATGATTGGTTCAAAAGCAAAATATATCCGAATTGATAACTCGGAAACTGGCGGAACAAAAGAAATTATGCAAACCAATGGAAATCATTGTTGCATTGTTGACCAAAATATAATAAAACTTGCAACAATTGGATTAAAGGTGAATATACAGTCTCTTTGTCTATGGAGTAAAGTTAATTTATTCAATTTTCACTATTAATCCAATCGTACAATTAGAAAGATTTTATTCCATTTTTATATAAATAGAGATAATAATTATGTAGTCTAACATCCTAAGGCTCCTGAAAACTTTGTCTGTAGGCTAAGCTAACGAAAAAAAATTAGTTTAAGCCTCAGCCTACAGCCTTTTATGTTTTTAGAAGCTTAAGTCTACAGTATAGTCTATTAAGACGCCTAAACTCTATTCTCTATTATGTAATTTTTCTTACGAAATTTTCTTTTACATAAAAGTAATTTTTAAGCAAATCAATGGATTTTAATGAAAATTATTTTACCTTTAAATTCTTTTTTAGAAGCAATTCATATAGACTTTCTATTAAGTTAATGCAAATTTATATGTAAAACTTTTGTTTTAAGCCCGTGTTAACAACTAATGGTATTTTACAGATTCAACAGTTTTTCAGAAATGTTCGAGACATCGAATGGGGAATTAAAGATAATCGAATTTATATATTTCAATCGCGACCAATAACTAACATGGATTCAACATTCACTGAATTCGAACTCATGCACGAATTAGATGTCGGTCTCGCAGCCGAAACCGAATATATCAGCAAAGCTAATATCGGCGAAGTAATGCCAGGCTGTAGTTCTCATTTGAACACTACATTATGCATAGAATTTTGGTATTCGATTTTTTATGATCAGTTAAACAAAACTGAAGGATTACCGCTTAAATACTATAATCCGTACGCGCCATCAAATTTTGCGAGAATATGTAATCATAGTTTTTTTAATTTAAAAAATGTAAGTTTTCAACATTTATTAAACGTTTCTCTATTTTATTTTAAAATTTTCTGTACGTGCTCTAACAAGATCAGTCTTAGCTGATCAAAAGATAAATACAAAAGCGTTATTAAAGCTAAAGTAAGCACAAATCTTTTAAATACAAAACAGTCCATCAATAAGATTCAAAAATCATTAAGAATTAGAGATGACGAAAATTATCAACTTTAATGGTATTTTAAAAATTCGAAATTTGTGAGCTTAGATGATTTAGCATTCAGCTACTATTAGCATGAGCTAAGCTAGATTTTGTTGGAGCTGGAATCAGTCATTTTATATTTATTTTATATGAATTATACATATTAAACATGTCCATCACGAGCTCAAAGTAATCAATGGTGCTTACAGTATTGAGCTTATTATCCGACAACATTTTAATAAATTCTTTCTATAAAAATTTTTAATTTATTTGAATATATCTACTTGTATTTCATAAATTATTTATTGTTTTAACTTAATTTATTCATTAAATGTTATTAAGTTTATAATTATATTTAATTTTACACATTTTGAAATTATAAAAATTTTTATAAGTACAAAGCTCAAGCTCAAGCTCAAACTCAGTTTAAAAATAATAAGATCAAGCTCGAGCTCAATATATTCGAGCTTTTTTCCAATCATTTTTTTCGATCATAAATTTTCGATCAATCTGTTCAATGTTGTTGTTCATATCGATATTTAGTTTTTGATTATTATTATAAAAATTATAATTTTATAATTTTTTGAAAAAACCAAATTATTCACATTTATTTAATTTAGTTATATTTTTTAATAGTCAGAATTTTTAAAATTCTCGGATGAAAATAGCAATGACTCTGATCACGCAAAAGCTATGATATTAGCAATGTTTGGACACGAGATAACAGATAAAGAATTGAGAGAGGATTGCAAATCTCCAAAAGATCCGTTAATCACTAGGTTTTGGCGTCAATTCTATCTCATACCATACATGCTTTATCCTCAATATTTTGTCAATGCTTATAAAAATAGTTCGTTTAAGCAAAGATATGTATTGGATAACTATTATTTAACATCACAAGACATGTTTAAAGATATATGCGCGAAATATGGCGAAACTACTGGAGTAAGTTTGTAACATAAAATTAACAATCGTTTAATAACTGCAAATTCAATTATTGCTGATATCTTATATTCTTATAGATGACAAATTTTAAATTAGTTTTGACCAAAAACGATTGGTAAAACTTAAATTTAACTATTCTTTAAGTTTACTTTAGGCATATATCAGAAAATTAATTGACCAGAAAACTAGTAATTTAGACCTAACTGTTAGATGAACTTAGAATTTTTGGTACAGTTTTATCTGAAAGTTATATTGTTTAAACTTATTAGACTAGTAAACGGGTACCTGAAATATCGTGCTGGGGTTTGGCCTAAAAATTGTAATGAAAAACCATTTCTAGTCTAAAGCCTACTAATCAAATAATTAATTGCCTATTATTTTTAAAACTTTAAAACTTTTAGGATTTTCTTCACATGAAAATAAGTACCGCTTCATCAATGTTTAACCATTACGTTATATCGTTATTAAGTTTACAAAAAAATAGTAAGTTATTTTCAACTTTTTATTAATGACTAAGTAAATATATATTGTATTAACTTTTCTCAATTTGTTATATTGTGTGCGCAGACCAACACATGTTCACAGACTTCGCACAATTAATGTCCGATTGTGGTTCATTAGTGAGCGCTTTTGTTCCGTCACTTATTAAAGAATTGGCGCAATCTATTAAAGAGCCAGTAATGTTTCGCGATTTGAGTGATGAAGAAGCGCTTAAATATTTGCAAAATGGAAATAATAATAGCTGTTTAAATTATAAAGAATTTATTAAAAACTACGGCCACAGAGGATATAAAGAGTTTGACCCTTTGTCCAAAGTATGGCGCGATAATCCGATTCCACTCATTAAAGCCTTAAAAGTTAGTCAAAATTTTATAATATAACGATAACAAACACATACCGGTATAAATTAATTTTTACAGACAATGTTAAATCGTGATCCATCGACATATACAGTATCGCATAAGCAATCGATTGGTAATATTGTGGATACACTTAAATCGCCGCTAAACTTCTACCGGAAGTTTATGCTTAAGAATATTGTTTTGCCACTCGCGAGACGAGCTGTTATGATGAGAGAGGAAACAAAGTCTACATTAATATATACATTTGACTTGTCGAGACAGGCTTTTTGGAAATTGGCGGACATTATGAGATCTGAGGGACGCTTACCTGAATCAGAACTATTATTTCATTTAACTATCGAAGAAATCGAGCAGTTATTGATTATTAGAAGTCCGTTATTGATAATGAAAGCGAAGCAAAGAAAGAAATTGTATTATAAAATGGATAATTGGAAGTTTGAGGAAATAATTAAAGGATATAACTTTAAACCAATTAATGTAATATTGCTTTTATATATATTTTAAGATTAATTACTCTGTAAGGTATAACAAATAAAATATGTTTATTTACTTACAGGCGTTCGAAAATAAATACGAATATATTGTGGGTGACGTGAAAATCATGGGAACACCAGTGAGTTTAGGAGTAGTGATGGCAAGAGTTTGTGTGGCACACAGTTTAGAAGATGCAGTGAATATACAGGTAAATATAATACAGTATATAAAAATAAGATTTCGTCGAAATTGATTTTTTAACTTAAATTGTTTGCGATTTTTGAATTGAAAAGCCAGGAGATATTTTGGTGACATTTAGTACAGACATAGGTTGGTCTCCATATTTTCCAATGATTAGCGGTATCGCAACAGAAATCGGTGGTCTTATATCTCACGGAGCGGTCATTGCACGAGAGTATGGCATTCCTTGTCTCGTAGGAGTTGGTGGAGCGTGTTATGCTCTCAGAACTGGCGAAACAGCGCTTCTCGACTGTGAAAATGGATTTATTATGAGAATCACTGACAAACGAACATAAATGATTTTTTATTATTGGAATATGTTTACATAAAAATATTTATTGTATTTTATTCTGGATAAAAATATTATGTGCGATATACAAACTTGTTTTCATTTTATTGCTGTATAGTTAATGTATAGTATATTATATGCATATATAATTGATTAAACATTATTCAATAGATTTAATTCATTATTTCTGTCAATTTGTT
>JAQGAW010002913.1:0-13801 GCA_034698025.1 Phthiracarus crinitus | reverse complement strand
TGGTATATACTATTGAATTAACTTATAATATTATATAAAGTGAGCTCATTGTGTATGTTCATACTCTTTCTTGTTTTTTCTCATAATCTTATCTTTTAACCCAATAATTTCATGGACAATATTTTATTGTTTATTTCTGTAAATAGCTTTAGTTATAAATAATTTGATTGGGAGATTACTATTTGATGTTATTTTTTGAGATATATTTAACAACAGTTTTAGCCTGACGTCTTCGGACGAAAATGATTTGAAAATAAAATAAAAAAGCCCTCAAAACAACCAACACCAACACAGCTTAACACGAACACATTAGATCATACCCGACTACCCCGACCCCAACAGTTTGTACTAGACCCAATCCCAATTCACCCTAACAGTATCTCTTCTTTTTACGAAGGTACTGACTAAAACATATCCAGATGATAATATTAGAATTTTAGAAAGATTTAAATCCAATGAAATACTTTCTTTTTATCTTTTTTTATTATTTTCTTGATTTTATAATTATTGTTTTGTGTTGTTTTAAGACTAGATTTTTATTTTATTTGCGTAACACATGAATTCTTTGTAACAACCGAAGAAAATAGATTAATGTAGAAAAAAAATTTTTAAAAAACAAAACTATTTTTAAAAATAATTAAATTAATATACCGTATTTTAGCGCTTTTTGCTAGCGCGATATACAATAAAAAAGTCAATTTCTTTAAAAAGTTACAGTGCTGGCTATTCATGTGATACCTGCATTCCATCTTATTTTATAAACTAATACCTGTTTTAGTAAAATTTTACAAAAAGTTATTTTATTTCAACAATTTATGTAGTTTTGAGGATTTGATATGGGGATGGACAATACATGTGATTCGAGCTATACAATGAATTTTTTTCATCTTAATTATTATATGCGTTCTATATATGGGATTCGGGCAATTGTCGCTAACAAACGGTACTTAAAAAATAATTAATTTGAAACTAATAATTTTCTTTAATAACAAATTTTTTGGCCAGAATACACTTTTATTTGTTATATTTATCATTCAGTATATATAAAATTGTAATGATTTAAAATTAGAATTTTATATATTTTTATTTATAAAAAATAATTTTGTTGCATATATATTAATCATAGTCTGATGAGGATATTAATAAAATATTGTTAAAGTGGAGAATTACATTAATTTATCTTAACTATCATGACTTAAATTTATTTCGAATAAAAAATTCACCAAAGTTTTCCTCAAATGAGTTCGATTCTGTTCGATCGGAAATGATATTTTTGATATATTCGTCATTTATAATCTGATCCTCATTTAAACGCCATAAATGTTTGTCAGCCAACACTTGATCACAGTTTGGTCGTTCATCAGGTGTCGGTGAAAGTTGTCTTTTGGTTAATTTGATCATATAATCTATTTGTGATTTTATTAAAGGATTGTATATTCTGTCCATTTCACTGCAATTATATGTTTATATGAAAAATTTATATTTAGTTTCAAGTTTAAAAAAAATAGTTATAAATCTATGAATTATCAATAATAGAGACAACAGCAATAATTAGCAAATCTTGTATAAGCAAAGCTAATATTTTATATTATTATTGATATTAAAAGAATATTTTAATGACAATTTAGCTTAAACATAATTTATGCTCTAATATTAAAATATTCTTATTTTTCAACAAAATTAGCTTAAAATTTTAATTTAAACCCTGAGAATTCTACCAATTGTATATTGTTTTTAATATATTGTTTATGGCCAACAGAATCTATTTTACTATTAGTGAATCATTGTAATTTTTACTAATATGAAGTGCTCGGGCCTTATCATAATAATTAATTTCATTTAAAGCAAAAAATATTTTCGACTATAATTATTATGAAAATAAAAAATAAACATATAATATTATTGTAAAAACTATATATCATTAATTAATATTATAAAGATTTATTAAATGGTATAAGAAAATATTATATTAAATTATGAAAAATTAAATTTAATTAAAATTCTAAGTTATTGCGTGAAATTTGAATGTTTTAAAGATGAAAAAATATTTTTAATTATTTGACTTGATTTATAAAGTTCATTAGTCTTTATGTTTTTATAGAAAAATAATTAATTATTTGATATTTTTAAGTTGGTTTAAAATATATATGAAAATTTCGTCTAGCATTATGTTTTATAAAAAATGGAAAATTAAGTTTAGCAAAATTTACTATGTAAATAAAATTAATAATATAAAAAATTTAAAAGATTTAAATATTTATATTACCTTAAGTTTATATAAAACATTTCTTGAGCAATAATACCTAAACTATATATGTCTGCTTTTGTTGTATATTTTGATGTGGACTTAACTTCTATTGCTCTGTAATTAGTAGTTCCAACAGACTTTGTGTGTGACTGATTAGCAAATTCATGAAATGTTGATAAACCAAAATCAGATAATTTAACAAATCTATTAACAAAATTAGTTAATAATATATTTTCTGGCTTTAAGTCTCTATGAATTATGGCTGGATTTTGTGAATGTAAGTATTGAACACATTCTAATATCTCAAAGAATAATTCACTTGCTTGCCGGAATGAAGGTACCTCCTTCGTTCACTTGAAATATAATAACCAATCAATGATAATGATTTGTCTGATGTGACGCATTCTTTCATTATTATATTAATGGCATCTCTTAATGTTAGTGAACATAACTCCATTTGTATGTGTAATAATTGTGGTAAATTTGGTGAATATAACAAATTACTAGAACTAATATTTTGCTTATTATCACTGCTATATGAACCGATATAATAGTTTGGTTCAATCCATGAATCAATATATTTTACAACAAAATTACAATCAAATTGCGATAAAAACTTTAATTCTTTTGTAACAGTCTCTTTGGTCTCTAATTTAAAACAAACTTTTTTAATTGCATACAACTTATAATCAAATCTATTTTCAGCTTTAAACACAGTTGAAAACCCACCACAACCTAATGAACTGATTTCTTTAAAATTAAAAGAATATTTACTTGCATTTGTTTTAATCGTTTTATAAGTAATTTGTTCATAGAAAGCAAATGTTTCGTCAATGGAAGTGAACTCAACTTCAGTTAAATATATTCTCTTCCACTTTTTACATTTACCGAATGCATAACACTTATTATCCACTGATAATGCAACGCATATAATGCTGTCTATTGTGGCTGCGATTTGATTGAATTTTGTTTTGCATTTTAATTTTGTTGGAATTTTGTGTGAGAGAATGGGATTTAAACGAATTTCACCGCAAAAGTAAATAAATTTATCAGACGATAACATTAATGTATAGATATCGCCACACATTATTTCTAAAATTTTTTTCACATTAAGTTTTGTTGGCGCAAATTGTCTATCTCTTATTTCGGTTCCCAACTGATACTCATCATTACAACCCCAACCAAATACTTTTCCAGTTTCTGTGAGTGCTATTGAATGAAAACTACCACATGATATAGCTTTTAATTTTCTATTCATTACGTTTACTTTAATTGGAATTAAATGATTATCTTCATTACTATTAGTTCCGGACTGACCATTAAAGTTATCACCGAACGCATACAGTTCACCATTACGTGTTAATACAAGTGAATGTGTATCTCCACAACAAAAATCTATAATAAACTCTTCACTTAAACTAATAATAAGATTTGGTTCATCACATCTATCTGTAGTCCCATTACCCAACTGTCCATATCTATTATAACCCCAACTATAGACACACCCATTATCTGTAAGTGCCATACAATAAGTGAAAGATTCCTCACCACTGCTGTTAATTTTAACTATTACTTGATTTTCAAAAAACGCATTGAGATTTGTTAATATTTTTTTACTTAATTTATAAGTAAATACTGAATCATCAAATGTAATAAAAAATAAATTAGATTTATTTAAATAAAATAATTTAATATTATTAACTAATTGCTGATCCAATTCACTAAAAACATTAAATTTATTAATAATAGACATATTGAATGAGCACAACAAAACAATTATTAATTATAAATCTGTTGTCATGAGTGACACTTAATCTTATCTTTAAAAATGTCCATAAAAAACGAAAAATATATTTTATATACAAAATAATAATGATCTTAATTTTGTTCGGTTTTTGCTGCAAAAAAGTTAAAATATACGAAGTGATTACCAAAGAATAATTTAGAAGCAAAAATAATAATAAATTCGCTTAATATTTTACGCCATAACAGTCCATGACGTGTAAAATGCAGTCCATATTTTGACGAACAACTAATAAATGAGTTAAATGAATACTTATTAAAATACAACAATAAGTCGAATCAAATGGGCCATATATTATCGTTGATCTTTATAATTGTTACATTTAGACAACAAAAGTTATGTAAAATATTAATTAAAATTTAACCATATGTTTCAATCTTATATTTCATACTAATAAAAATAAATAGAAAATTTTATGATATAATGATTAAAAACAAAAGCTATATTTAGTGGTACAAAGTTTCGGAAAGCATTATGATTTAAATATGTTATTTCGATTATTATTAGTTTTTTATGTATTCGGTAAGCTTTTAAGCAAATATTCCTTAAAACATTTTCGTTCATAAAATACTTGTTAATTAATTCTAAATTCTGTGCAGTATATACATTTGCATTTAGCTGAGTATGAGATAAAATCAGATTATAACTCGATATTGTCCTATCTATTATGTCTTTATAAATTTGATAATTTCGTTGTATATTTGCGTTATCTCGCGGTACGGTACACTCATGGACACGATGTCCGGGTTAATCACAATTTAAACATTTAATCTGAAAATCATTTGAATGAAGATTAGATTGGTTTTGCCGATTATTACTAGTGTTATTATTATTTCTATTGTTATTATAATTACTCCGATATCGGTAACAATCGGATAAAGTACGATTACATTTTTCAAACCCTGTTTAATATATACTAAAATCTCATCCTCAGACAAAGGATGTTCTAAGAGAGTGGATAGATGTGTCATATGAAATACATAACTAGTAGGCGTTTCACCTACCTTAGGCTTATCAGTAGCTAAACGATACAAAAATGTTTGTTTAAAATTAGAATCAAAGGATTGCTTGTTATCGTTGCTTGACATATTTTAATTTAATTAGTGTCCCGATAGACGATAGACTACTTCAGGAGGGTTTTGAATTAATTCGTGATACCCGAATATTTTGACCAAGTTCACCTATTGTTGATGCTACAGGCTTACGACATATACTAAATGCTGGGGCTGTTTACTACAACCGATCTTTCGGCTTTGCATACGGTATTAAGAAATACTCACAAAATAAATTATATTATACATATACGTGACAAATACAACCGATACACTACTAATACCGCTACACTTGTACTACTACTACAACACTGAGAAAACGGTTACGATCAGGTATCAAATTTCTAATTAAGTGAGTATTCAATTCAACACTTAGAATGAAAAACGTTCTCCACACCCGAAATAATTTAAATTATTTTTAAATAAAGTGATGATTCGCTTTAATAGTGGTCGATAGGGTATCCCATCGACACATTAACCGAAAACCTAAAAAATAATATTTCCCGAGCTATTCCCTTTTAATCAGAAAAATTGTTACCTGTTTTACACCGGGTGACGAAAAATCCGAAAACGTGAAACCCGAAAATCCCAAACCGCTGAAACACTAAAATCTCCCGACCCGGAAAAACCCTTACAAAAAAACAGACCGCTCACACTTCTAGCGCTTAGCCAAGCTTAACGAGAACAGGAAATAAGAAATAGTGGGCGTTTATAGTACAGAACATGTGCTTTTTCGCCCGCACACACTCACACTCGCGGCGCAAAAATAAATAATTTTTATTTTAAATTAACGACGATTTCGTCGTTATTGAGATGGCGCCCACACTTCTTCGGCCAAACCTGTCTTTCACACACTCACGCGCACACACACAAACACAACAGAGCTGACGACACTCGTGTTGGCTCGAGGAAGTACAGAACCGTCGGGATCGGCAACGGCCTTCGACTGCTCCGCTCCTCCACCACACTTGAAATGTACCAAAACCTTGCGCGACAAACCACCCCTTAACTATGGGGTTTAGCGGCGCCTCAATGGCACCATTAAGGGACTCACGACACGTGACTAACGCTTCTCATATTTTATTAAATAAATAAATTTCAAAAAATGATTCTTATTATTATTGACGGCGAATGCCAGCCGAACGGATTATGTTTAAGATTAATTAAGCCAATTGAGGCACAGAAACACTGCACACGTTTGACATTCAAATCAATTCAATCAATAGTAAATTAATATATATATAAAGTATGTAAACAGATATCAATCAAATAAATAAGTATACATAAGTTTTGCGGCTAACAAATAAAATTTTCAAGTGAACGCTAGTATAGCAAACAAAACACTTATTATTTTAAACATAAAAACGCTTAAAGGCGCTCAAAACTTTTTTCTAGCTAATCCTAGAAAAACACAAATGTTTTATGTATAGTTTTTAGTCACTATTTTCGCTTCATTCTATAATATTTTTGTTCTTATATTTTGTATAAATATTGAATACAAATGTAGCGATTATTGATACATATTTATGACTTTTTACAGTTGTATATCAGTAGTACAAAAAATGCGAATTTGTTTAAAATTAAGCTTTTTATATGATTAGTGACATCTAAAATGTAAAAATAAAATACACATTTTCACCGTCGTTTCCCATTAGCTGATTTAGATTACTTTAATTCTACCCTAATATCACTATATTGGTTCTTATAATCCATGTCTATATTACATTAAGACTTGTAAAATAAAATATTATACTTTTTCATGAGGAAAATAGTTTGTTCTTAATAGGAATTCGATACTCTTTTTTATAATAGACTATATTTAATCGTAAATAAATAATAAAAACTTAATTAATTTTAAATGCTGCAATAAAAACTTTAAATTAAATTAGATATATATAATTTTAATGCCAATTTTTGACGCTAATTTGAGCATTTTTATGACTTTAATTATACTATAATATTCATTATATTGGTCTTAATAACCCAGTCTATATTCATTATTTGTTTTATCCAATTCTCTCTTTATATATTTTCTAAGTCTATATTACATTAACACTTATAAAATAAAATATAGTTTTTCATGAGAAAAATAGTTAGTTGTTAACAGGAATTATATACTTTTTTTTAATAATAATAAACTATTTTTAATCGTTAATAAATAATAATAACTTAAATTTAGCACTGATTAATGCTAACGTAGAAAGTGATATACGAAATGAGGAGGAAAAATGTCACAACGCAACTGTTGCCTCATATTTTAAAGCTGGTAAATCATAATTAATTTAAAATGAATTATGGCAATAAAATGATTTAAATTATCATATTATATTATAGCATTGGGCGGAGCATTGCATACTTTATTCCCAAAAGTCACTGATCAAGATAGAGCTGAAGCCGAAAAAATATTAGCGGATTCTTATCCAATCGGTGATCCTTTGAGACCTTTTCCTGATAGTCAAGAGAAACTTGAAGTGAATTTGTGCAGATTTTGTGGTTTTATAATTTAATTAATCGTTTTTTCAATAATTTTTCATTTATTCTGTAATATTTTGCTTTATTTGTTTATACAGTATTTATATTATCTTAACATCAACAATACTTGAGTAGAGATTTACCAATATTTAATTGGGTTTAAATCATAGTTAAACTTTGGTCTGAAGCTCTAGGGGGTCAGTGACTTTTAACCAAAATTTTTTATCAAATTTTTTTTCGAAATAATTTCATCGACAAAAGCCTAAACCACGCTCGTAAAACTCAACGATTTTAAAAAGTAATTTTTTAAAATTTTGTCCAAAATTTAAAGATGTAACAAAAACTCCTCGGTTTTGATGCACAATTTTTCAACATTTGACCAAAAAACTTTTTTGTCCTTGAATTTTCCAATTATTGTGTGGGTTGGTCGAATTTTCCAAATTTCTAGGGGTTCAACCCTGGGCTAGCACCCCTCTTGTGTAACTATGGTTTATCTTTAAATTTACAACAAGTACAACACTATTTCCACTTAAATTGAGAAAATACTAAAACAAAATACTAATATTAAGATATCAATAATAAAATAAATTCCATTGCAAATCAAACCATAGGATTGTCAAATCAAATTACTTTAACAAATTTTATTATAGGCAAAAACAATGAAAATTCGAATTTAAATCCGAACTAGTTTTTAACAATTTAACAAAAGTTGAATATAATATACAGTGGTAAGTACTGGAATGATGTGATTTAAAACTAGTTTAAGATAAGTTCAAAGCAAACCAATAACGATAAAATCAAATACAGTAAACGTTGATATTTTGTTTTATATAAGCCATACTTCATTGGCAGAAACATTCTGTCAAACAAATTGCCACTAATAGATTCCACGTTAAACATCAATTTGAAAACAATAGATTATTTAATTCATATATTTTTTAAATACTTTTATTAATTTAATTAAAAAATAGAAATAATTAAAAAATATAGAGTTGTGTAAGTCTAAACTCTCTCTAGTCTTTCTCTTTCTTTAAATTGAGTATTTGTGACAATGAATCCTTATATAGTTTTATAGCGGATGGAAAGCATAACCGTTCGGCAGACTTGGAGTTTCAGTGGTTAAATATTTTAGATGCGTATCAATGGGTTAAAAAAGCGAAAACAAATACCCATAGCATAAAAAAATTAAAAAATTTGCAAAGTTTTGTCATAAGTTTAAAAATTGTCAGACAAAACCGATAAGTTGTCAATATTGTTTAAAATTTCTCCCAAAAAATTGTAATTTAAATCCAATGAGTTTATACCCCAGCCTCTGAATTCCGAAAGGAGTCCGCCTCTAAACAATCAAACAGTAGTATAACCCGAAAACTACAAATGAGTTTCTTTTGGCATTTGATCACATTCTAGTTTTTTTGAAGGAAAAGAACAATGATAATAAAATTTCAACTAAACTTGATTCCAATTGTGGCAATGGATCTTTGTTAACATCACTTAAAAAATATTTTTTAAAATTATTTCCTAAATGAATTTTCTAATCCACGTTTTAAAATATACGAATTGGTTATGATGAGAATTAGCACATTTATTCACTTATTAAACTATTAAGTGCTAAAAAGATTTTTATTCATAGTAATTAAGTAAAGGTTTTAAAAACAATATTCATGTTTAGTTAAACTTAATTTTAAAATAATATTTTCTCGATAAATAAGCATATTATCAGATTTTATTTATGATTTTTGGGAGAAACAAAATAAATTCAAATAAAATTGCACGAAACATGAATATTAATGTAAATAAAATGATTTGAATTTGAATATAAACTTAAAATAGTTGTGAAGGACATGTGATTCAAGTTATATTACAGTTTAAATATCATTTTAGTAAATGAATTAATTATAAATAGCAGAACGAATGGAAATATTTTTATTTGATTTTAATCTGTTTTCGACTAGTAATCTTAGATTTTTGAATTAAAAATTATCAGAAGTTAAATCATTAATTTAAGATATATATTGAAATTAACGTCTATTTGAGATGAAAGTCAAAACTGAAAACTATTCGTTAATTTGATGCGTTGGAATAATTTCAAAAATTAAATATTCATTAATAGTTTTAAAATATAGAAATTAAATCTGTTTACGCGAAATCATTAAATTATTCATTTAAAAATATTCAAAATTATTTTTCATTATATTAGTCGAAATCGTTTATAAAAATTATTATAATTGCAAGTTATTTTTATGGTATTAATAAAAATGACTTATAAATAATATTAACTATTTTTTAAGATCCCCCTAAAACTTCTTTGAAAAAAATGTTACTTAAAATAATTGGTGTTAATATTTGTTGTATCGCTGTTTTGATTAACATTATATTTAATAAGTCGGAATGTGTTTGTATGGTTAACAATGATCCGATTTCTTTAAACGACGATATATGCTATTTTTCTGATTGTAAGGATAAAAGTGCGAAAATTATTGATACAATTAAAGATATTGTCAATAAAAGCTTTACACGTGTTAGTAATACGGAAAATTTGAATGAAAAAATACTGATCGAAAAATTCTATCGTTTGATTTATTTGAAAAATTTGTTGGCAAAGTATTATTTAGGAAGAAGTACCACAATCAACAACGCTTTTAGAATTTTATTGAATGAAGATTTATCTGAAAACTGTAAAAATTCAGTTTTATTATCGATTAATGAGTACAAACAGAAAAAACTATGGACTCAAAACTGTAAGATCATAAATATACTGTATATATTAGAGTTTAAGCCAACAGCGAGAAAATATTAACACATTGAAAAAACAATAAACTTTAAACAATAATTCATCAGCCAAAACGATTATGTCTGAATACAAACCGACTTTAAAAGTCAACCCCTCTGAGAGGGCCAACCCCCTCAGGACACCCCATTTTTCCTAGACTTATTGAGCTTAATCAATTGATATATGTATTATAGGTCGAAAATTTTCTAAATTTTACTCCCACTCCCTCCCGCAAAATTTTATTTAATTCCCGCGGGACCCACTCCCATAGAGGTAAAATTACCGTTCCCACCGCTCCCGTCCCGCTATTCCCGCAACATTGACTAAAAACATAAAAATCGTATGAAATTATTCATAATATGGTATATATAAATGTAATTAGATAAATATGAAATGCATGGTTGACATACAATTTTAACTTATATAAATATATCAAACATATACTCTTTTACAAATAAAAAATTAGGTGAAAAAAATTATAGGGGTCATAAAAACTCGTCGAACTTAAATATAAATATATTTTCACAAGTTGTTTGCGGGAATAAATGATTTGCGGATTCCCGTAAATTCCCGAATTTTTTTCCCATCCCTCCCATCCCGCATATTTTTCAAGTGTTCCCACTCCCTCCCGCTTCCCGCGGGACCCGTTTTCGACCTCTAATATGTATCGATGAGCCTATTATGGGATAGTCAGACAAACAATCTATAAGACTTATTTATTAGATTTGATAAATACTGAATTTATTATGCGGATTAAAATAAGTCTTACTTTTGTTTTACGATTTAATTTGTCAATTTAGGATATTTTTGATTTATGATTTAAACTTTTAGAATAATACAGTATTTCTGTTCAAAGGATTATCAAAATTTTTGAAAATGTTTAAATTTCTTAAAAAATTGGCAAAGAATTTTGCTATTATTCTCAAAGAAAATTTTAAAATTAATCAAAGATTTTTCAAAGAGTTTCAGGCATTTTCTTAAAGAAAATTTACACCTTGCTAATGTGTAATCCCGCTAACAACGGGAAAAATATTAACAGATTAAAAAAACAAAAACAAATAAATTTAAAACCGAATAATTCCACAGCCAACACGATTATGTCCTAACCAGACCCAACATGCTTGACCCGATCTAACCCGACCCCAACCCGGGAGGATCCTATAAAAGGACATTCAGACAACAATTTATGAGACTTATTTAATAGATTTTATTATTTGAATTCATTTAATCTGATTATATATTATAAAATATATATTTATATAAAAGTTGTTGATTCGACTGGAAATATAGCGAATGATTTACTCTCTCTCGAGTTTTCAAGTTTCGGAAATTTAGATCAGTGTCTAAATATTAATAGTGGTGTTATTGATGAAAATGATTTGATAATTACTGGAAAGTATTGTGTGCTAGAATTAAAATACCAAATTGATTTGATTAACCAAAATGATAATTATTACGAATTGGCTAAAAGTGTTTTAGAGTATTATGGAAATATAACGATATTACCTGCAACTAAAACCTCATTCTATTGGGGTATTTGCGTGCCATCGCAGTGCGAACAAAATGAAATACAATACGCTTTAAATAAATGCAAGCATTAGAATACAATTTTTAGAAAATTAAATTAATTCCACTTTGTTTTCTCCAGTATTTAATTCGGTCACTTATGGGTTAACCGCTGAAATTATAGAAAAATGTCACGATAGAAATCAGGGATATTTATTGGATAACTTTGAATTAATTGCTATGTAATGCTTTTTATTTAAAATAATTTTTGCTTCATTTATTAATTTTCATTTGCTTTACAGAAGTCTAATAGTTTTGTTGGTTGTTTTAGTCACGCTTAGCACTGGTTTTGAAATAATTTTAAAACAATGGGAACAATTTTTAAGCGCTGCTCCAGAAAATTTCAAAATACAAGGATCAATTCCACCAGAAAGTACACAACTCATGACATCATTTTCTATAATTAAAAACACAAAAAGCTTGTTTCAAGAGAGTTCTAGATTTGCATCACTTGACACAATACGATATTTAATTATTCTCTGGGTAATATCCGTTCACACATATTGGATTTATTTTGTTTTTGGTACGATTACTATGAAGAATTCTTTCGCACTAATATATCATTCAAACAAATACTTGTTTCTTCGTAGCACTCAATTAATTGATGCATTGTTTGTTATGAGGTAAATCGCTTATAATTGATTTACTATTGAAGTTAAAAAAGTAGGAAATAAACGTATAGAGTTGGAAAGAAAAACAAAATTGTCGTGAGGGTTGGCTAAGTATTGAAGGAACTTTTAAGATTATTAAAGCTAGGAAAATATTTTATTTTCTTATTTGAGAATATTGAATATTTTGTTTTTTTTTATTTTACTAAAAACATATAAAATATTGATTTATAGAAATTTTTATTTTACTGTTATTTATTACTTTAAAACACTTCGAATATATATCTTATTTTCACAAATTAATTTATCAGTTTCATTATTGACGATTATGAATAAGGCTAGTATTTTCATGGAAAATACCGCATTTTTCTTTAATTATATAACCGGGAGTTTAATATTGTAACATTTATTAAAGATAACAGTCTAAATAAAATTGATTTTATTTTCCCGTTTTTCCCGGATTTTTAAGTTTTGTGAACTAAAGTTTTTAAATAGATCTATGTTTTTTTTCAATCTTATCATTTTTGAATTACTTCACAATAAAATGAAAATTTAGTTAAATTTATAAACTATAGTTACAAAAGATTAATTATGTTTTACATTTAGTGGTCTAATATTTGCATACGGATTGTTGGGAAAGTTGAGGAATAGTAATGGAAAATTTTCATATTTGAATTATTTAATCGAAAGATGGATTAGATTTTTAATTCCGATTTGTGGCTCATTTCTATTCTTCATATTAACCCCACTTCTTGGTGACGGACCAGTTTGGGAATACGGGTTAATGCCACAAATCAGACCATGCAAATCTCCATTAACTTTATTATCCAGTATTTTGCAAATAAGCAATTTTATTGAGCCGAGTTTGGATAATGATCCCCCGATTTGCAATCTTCCGACGTGGTATTTGTCTGCATTATTCCATCTTCACGTGATTGGTGTCATACACGTTACATTGTACTATAGAAAGCCGTTAATGGCTAATATTGCCATTACATTCACGATCTTTATTGGGTTAGTATTGACATTAACACCATATGTTATCGGGATTAGACCGTATACGCAATATTTGCAATTTAATACGGAGAAGGAATATTGGACTGCGCATGCGTATCATTTCGTCACTTTTAGCCATATTCCGAATTTTTTTGTTGGAATATTATTCGGAATTGGTTTGCGGGAAAACGTACGCTTCAGTAAAACGGAGAACGCGTTTAATTGGATTTCTTCTATTACGATGATTACGATCGCATACCTATGGAATAACTTATTATGGGAACC
>JAQGAW010002912.1:0-13805 GCA_034698025.1 Phthiracarus crinitus | reverse complement strand
TTTACCCAACGCTTTATCGATCCAAATATAGTGCGTATAATTAGTATTGTTTTGGTTGATCCCGATTATACGGTTCACGAGAGTTATTGGCTCCAATTCAACGTCCGTTTGCGTGGTTATCGATCCGATAAGCGCTGTTTGAATCACAGGCGCGTAATCAATCTTATCGGTTGTTTGCGGAATATAAAATAGATAGCTTTTGCCACCCGTTAATACCGCAACATTTTCTAAATTTTTATCAGTTTCGTGTCCGAGACCTAACTTTCCCAATATGTTTACCATTAGACATATATCTAAACGCAATAATGAATTCAAACGTACCAAACAAAACAAATCACTGCACATGTGATGTTTGTAAACAACAACAATGCGATGACGTTATCTATTAATGGCGATAAGTATTATATAGTATTATATAATATACAGTTTTAACGCAATTAAGATTCAAAATTGATGTATAAAAAAGTACGGGATTATCGATTACATACGTAATACGATTAATCCTTTATTAAGTGTGGGGTCAACTGATAGTAACATCACTGAAAATCTATAGATCGGCGGACCGTTTTTTACGTTTATTTTATTGGAAAACGATTAATTAAATGAGTTTAAATGAAACGATTAAACTTTTATTATAAAATAGTATATAATGATAGACAAATTTAGTATAATATTTAATATTAAATGCTAAAAAGTAAAAGATTTATCTGTGATATGGAATCGAATGATTGTGTTTACGTAAATAAATGATACGAACATTTTATAGCATATCAAACGAAATCGAATGAAAATGAATATTTCATATATGATTGGGTTTTGTTTGTTAACAGAGACTATAAATACTGTATTGGATACGCATTGGCCTATAAATAGTCGTCCGATTTGTATGGATGCGACAAAACAACCAAATAATATAAATACTGCCAAATATTTGTATACCATCGACGAATCGCTTGATATAACACTAATATTACCAATTTATTACAATGATAGCAATGCAGCCGTTGTTTTATTATATGCGATGTGAACATAGAAAATAAATATTGTTTTGCACGTGAACACGAATTAAGTAATTATGTAATGTTTATGTTTTGCCAATGAATATAATATTAATAATCTGTTACTTATTTAGTGTAGAATTGAAAATTTATGTACAGATTTGAATTGTATGGAAAACATTGACACAAAGAAAAAAAAGGAATATTCATACCACAACAAAATTTGTATTCATGATAAATGGTACTAAACTAGAGGGGTAACACAACAAGAGGGGTAGAACTACAAGGGGGTAACACTGCAAAAGGGGTCGCACTATAGGGGGTAACACTACAAGAGGGGTGACACTAAAAGAGGGGTGACACTAAAAGAGGGGTAGCACTAAATGAGGGTGACACTAAAAGAGGGGTAGCACTAAATGGGGAGTGACACTTAAAGAGGGGTAGCACTAAATGGGGAGTGACACTTAAAGAGGGGTAGCACTAAAAGAGAGGTAGCACTAAAAGAGGGGTGACACTATAAGAGGGGTGACACTAAAAGAGAGGTTGCACTAAAAGAGGGGTACCATTAAATGAGGGGAGACACTAAAGGAGGGGTACCACTAAATGAGGGGTGACACTAAAAGAGGTGTGACACTAAAAGAGGGGTGACACTAAAACAGGGGTGACACTAAAACAGGGGTGACACTAAAAGAGGGGTAGCACTAAAACAGGGGTGACACTAAAAGAGGGGTGACACTAAAACAGGGGTGATATTAAAAGACGGATGACATTGCAGGAAGGCGCACATATGAAGATTAGTGTAAAGGACACGAGTATTATGCGCATAAATAAAACAAGATCGAAACGGTCGTAATATCTGAAAAATGATTATGTGAAATAAAGTGAGATCAATAGAAATCAAATAATAGTAAATTATTAAATCACCGATTTCTTATAGTTTAACTTTTTAGATTACTGCGAAAAAAATAAATCGTATCATATTAATTGCAAGTAAGAGTATAATTGGTTCGAGTGAGCTCGAGTAATTTTGCGTGAGTTCGAATAAGCTCGAGTGAGGTAAAGTACGCTCGAGTATGTTTTAGAGAGGTTTTACTGTATAATCAGATATGACGCAATGTTGTTGTTTAAAAAAATAAGTTCATTAACCAGTTTCTTATCGAACTGTATCTGCGATGAAGAGTCGTTCCACACTCTATCGGGCACTTTAACTATAGTTATCTGCGATATTCCATCGATAACTGCGATTGATTTACTGTTTTGCGTGTTAATGCTGAGTTTGAACGCATTGTTGAACTCGAGTTCGTTAATTAGATTTCGTGTGTTACTGATTCGCAGATCATAGGACACAGCAGAGGTATTATCATCGTTGTTGTTCGGAATTGTCCATTGAAGTGTCGCTGTTTTGTTCGCGTAATCAACTTCTTTAACTGTGAGATCAGTTACGCGAATCGGTTGCCTAACAGTTGGCTTATTCGCGTAATTCTGTGCCATTAAAGGCAATTCTGCGTCAACTTCTCGGTCAAAACTTTCCGTTTTATCGTAACTATAGATATCGTCGCTTACAAAGCTATCGGCGCCAACAAAATTCCTTACAAAGAACGCGTTCGTAGAGTTACTCCGTTTTTCCTCGTTTGCGAGTGTCAGTACTTTTATAGCTGACGAACCAATCGATCCAATCTTGTTATAAGCAAATATTGTTAATAAGTAATTTTAAATCGTATTCATGAATCGCTTACTTTTATTTGAGCATTCGAACCATTATTAACAACATTGACCGAAACCGCATACTTTCCATCGCCGTTAAACTTAGTAAAATATGCTGAATATATACCATCGTGTTTGATAAGATCGGCACCGATTCCGTTGTCAAATAGCGTTAGAGATACGGCGTGATAGTCTGGACGATTAACGGTTACCACCACATCGGCGCTGATTATTGTATTATACCCCTTCTTAACTTCAGCGAAGATTTTCGCTGACGACGGATACGACACTTGGATCTTATCGGTCCAACTCCTGACTCGAATCGGTTCGTTATTAACGATATCTCTTGGTTCGCTGGACACAAATATAGACACCAATAGTTTTGCGTTATTCGTGTTATTTTTGCGATTAATAATCACAGACCAATTGCCTTCGATAGCCGTCTCGAGCTTTAATGTTACACTTTTTCTCGCGTCTAAATTTAAATCGTTTGTCACCTGTATGTTATTGTTCGGATCTCTAAACTCAACGTCGATGAGTGACATATTTGCAACAGCGATAGAGAATATCGTGTTTTTACCCAAAGCTTTATCGATCCAAATATAGTGAGTATAAATTGTATTGTTTTGGTTGATCCCTATTATACGGTTTACGAGTTATTGGTTGCAAATCAACGTCCGTTTGCGTGTTTATCGATCCGATAAGCGCTTTTTGAATAACAGGCGCGTAATCAATCTTATCTGTTGTTTGCGGAATAAAAAATAGAGAGCTTTTGCCACCCGTTAGTATCGCAACATTTTCTAAATTTTTATCAGTTTCGTGTCCGAGACCTATAACATCGATTCGGACCCCCTTTGCGGCTAAAACTTTCGTTTCCTCTAGCATTGAAGGATTAAAACTATTCTCTTCGCCATCGGTTATCAATATTATTTGCGATCCAAAAGTTTGATTTTTAAGTTTATCGGTTAACATAGTTTCGGCCAATTTTAATCCCTTTCCGATCGGTGTGTCGCCGAAAACTTCAATTTTTTTCACTTTGTCTACTAATTGCGGTCTTGTAGTGCTATTAACTGTGGTAATGTCCGATACTTTAGTAATTTTTGAGCCAAATGTTACCATTCCTAGATCGCATCCATCGGGTATAAAGTCTTCGATATAGATTTGTACCGCATTTTGTAAATGATTGAACCGTAAGCCACGCATACTTCCCGAGACGTCCATAACGAGTACAGTATAGCTCGTGTTTTTCGGTGCGATTTGCGTAACAGTTATTGTTATGTTCGGCACTGTTTGCAGCAGTTTTGAGTTGAGTTTGCTTTAATTTTAATGATTTCGTTTAGGATTTATTCGTAGAAAGTAAGTGTTTACGGTTTACCTCGTTTTAATGTCGCTATGATTGGATATAATATCCCATGTGCTGCGATAATTGCATAGAATATTGTGTTTTGTTGGCGCGTATTGATTATGATATGTCTTACTATTTTCTCTCGTTTCTGAATCACAAAATTTCGTTATCTAAATATTTATCGATTTGAGTAAAGAAAATTAAGAAACAAAAAAAAACACGATTAACTAATTTGGCGTTAAATATGCGTTTACCGAATTAATGTATGGCATAAACATTAGCGACGCCTCTGCGTCTGATTGTTCGATGTCGGGTACAAATCGACAATTTGGATCTATAAACAAATGATTTTTTTTGTAATAATAAAGTTGCGAAATCGGTTTTCGTTTATCGAAATTTTTATCCGAAAAATTTCTCATTTGTACGTTAAATCATTTAATTTTCCTTTTTATTTACAATTATAAAATAATAATTTGGGGTTAATATGTAAAATTCATATTAAACTCACCCACGATTCCATTGTCAAATATTCGACACTTTTGAAACCCTTGCGGCGGCGCAACCCATCCTTGGATGTCCATAATACAAGACGATGGCTTCACCTGAATTATTGATCAATTAACGCATACTTACTCTTTTATAATACTTAAATATTAAACAAATACCATCCCATCTTCTAAGTAAAATGGGGGGAATTTAGTGTCCCCTTCGATGCCATATTCATCGAACACCCCATACCGAAAGTGTGCCCATTCGTGAACCAATTGCTTTGCTATTAGTATGAGACGGTTAATACTGTAGATGTGTTTGTTAGGGAATAACGCATTCGCAGCATTACCTGGTGGACCATAAACTTGTTTTGTCTCATCATTTAATTTCTTAATAAAATCGGGAGTAATGTGAATATACTCTGCCTGTTGACCACACTCTCCGACTTGTAAAGTGTACGGCGAATCGCCATAAAGCGGATTCGGAACGTCAATCCTTATGTGATGCTTTATTGATTGACTGTAGTACTTGTAATTGGTGTCATTTTTCCATTCGTTTGGTACGATTATCACTACACTCTTAAAGTATGTTTTCGTTGCTTCGAATAAAACTTTCGACGCATCCGTTATTAAAAGCTTTATTAAATCAAATATTATGTTAAGTCAAAAGTTTAGACTTATTTTAAGTTTTATACGATTTATTTATGAATATTCAATAATATTATTTTCAAATTAAAAATAGTCTTAATCATAATAATTTTTAAAAAATTTAATAATTAGCGGAAAAGAAATAAAGATATAAACTTATTATTAATTTGATTTTTAATCCAACTATTTTTATTTAATTTTTCTAATAATACGAAACCTTTAAATTAGTTATCAATTGTGGATCCTCTTTAACTTTACTGTTTATTTCGACAACAATTCCTTCATACCCTCCGTTATCACTGATAGTAATGCCTTCGCTATTAGTCGTCCAAATTATATTAAATGTAATAATCACTGGCAAAATTAAAAACTTAACAAAAATTAATTTGACCATTTTTTTAGAAAAAATAGAAAAATACTCTTTAATTTTGCTTTTAAATAGTTGTTTGCTTTAGTATAATACTTATAGTACGGTATAAAGAGTAGCAAATAAGTGTTATAAGTTATAACAAAGCTATTATTTTCATAAAAACAAATATGCGATAATCTTAAAGTACTCCAAGATTATCATTAGGCATTTATGTCCTATTTTCGAGTATTTCCTTAAAGAAATCAATGCCTCCAGAATGACATTTGATAGATAATTATCAAACAAATAGAAGTTATTGAATACTTGTTGACAAATACGTTGGTTAAAAAATATGGTACACATAGTGATTAACAGTAAAACCATTGAATTTTTAAACTAGTATTTTAAAATTTTATAATTAGGCGTTGAAGAAATAATTTATTATGAAACATCAATAGTTCGGTCATTGATAAAATCGATACTTAAAGTCGAAAACATGAGCAATTAATGAGCTCGAGCTGTCAGATAAATAACACAGTAATAAATAGAGAAATACTTTTCATTCGTTACTTTTTACTATATTCATATGTCTACTCTTTTTAGATGTCTGTGGTTTGTCTGTTTTTTTATCCCAAATTAATTAATAAAACAAATTTGTCATCACTGGTAGTAATTAATATATGAATAGTTTCAGAAACAGTTCGGACAGAGGTTTAAACTATACGAACAAAGTTTGAAAATATGTCAAAATAATTACTGCATATTCATAGATTCTAATGCAAACTTATTTGACTATAAATTATTTACAGTATTTATAAACAAACTAAAAGTCTATGAATTTGTATAGCTTTGACATATTTTCAAACTTTTGTTCGTTTACTTTGAATTTCTCTTCAAACCCCTATTATATTAAATTCAAATATGGAAAAAATTGAACTGATTTAATTTTCTTTACCCGCGAAGCGAGTTGTCTCCAACACTCGTTTATCAATAATCCAATAAAAATCAACCACTTATTAGACTTAATCTTCATTGTTATAGTTTGCGCGCGAATGGGTTTGAAAAATTATTTTCATTATTGGAACTTTCAAAATATTTAAATCAAGAATAATTCACGAGAAATGTTTATAAAATATCGGTAGAAAAATCAATTACATTGAAACAGTTTTTTTATTAATTTAATAGATTTTATGAAGAGTTAATCATATAAAAATCAAGCGTAACTTTTAAATATTATCACTGAATACACATAAGAGTCAAAGAATACTTTTTCGATTAACAGAGTAGAGCTCAAAAATGCAATATTATAGTATTTATTTTCTCGCAGCATTCGGTCAAATTATTTCATATATTAACGGATATGTTGTGGTAATAAATACTTTTAAACTGATTTACTTTTAAATAAGCACATAAAAATTGAATAACTGCAGTCACTTTGCGACGATCCAGTGTTTTACACGGCGGACAGACTTTTAAACAACACAATACGTTTCTATCGCGGCGATCATTATTGGGATTTGTATGGAATTCAAGAAGAAAGACGTTATCTGTCTGGTGCTCATAGGATATGGTGGCCTGGATTTAAAACTGTATTGCCTGGTGTATCGGTAGTCACCGTTTTGGGAAAAGGAGATCGCGTGGGAAGAACGCTAAGAATAGAAGGCAGAAGATATGATTCATGGCTCGATGGAAGACATGTGGAGAGCGGAGAATTGCCGATACCTCATACCGGAATTAAGACTATCTTTCACAACGATAACCCAATTAATCCCATGTTTATTGCTTTCGAACTCAACAGCAGAGTAAGTGATGAATTTTGAAACATTAAGTTTGATTTGTATCGCTATTTTAAAGGTGCTGTATATGACTACAAAACCATGGGATTGGCCTCGAATTGTTGGATATACTGATGGATATATTGACGGACAGTTTGGCGAAAACTTCGAGTCAGATATCGACTCCGCGTTCTCCTATCCATCCGCTGATTCGAATAATCAGTATTCCGTGTATTTTTTCCGAAGAAACAAATACTGCATACGAACAGCAAACAAACAGGTATTAAACGTATTCAGTTGTTTATCATACATTAATCGTTGATTATTTTATATTTTAACCAATCAGTGCAAAAAATGGCAATTAAATAGAAAACTTTTTGGATGCAATCAGTTTGGATTGGATGCAAACAATGGCAGCGAAAGATCTAAACGAGGTATAAATAAAATTTCAATTTTGAATCATTTTTCAATACTAATGTCATTCAATAAACAGTTCATTTCAGTATTGTTGCGTTAATGATAGCTATTATTTGTTACGTTTGGTGATTACCGTACTGTTAAAAGTTTTCCTTTGTTTGTTTAACTCAATTTTAATATTTAATTCATTCTTTTCAATAAAATATTTTATAATTTGCTAAATTTTCTATTTGTTATAAGCATAATTTATATGCATTAAACGAATTTTACTTAAATAGTTGTTTGAAATATGTAGAAGTAAGTAATGTGAACAAAATATGAGGTCAAGCACTATAAAACAATAGATACATAAACAGAGATTAACATAGATTTACTCATTTTACGACAAATTCACACTTCCAAGAAGTGTTTCTATATTTAGCTTTTTCTTTCATATCATAAGTTATGATTCATAACATAAAATCACAGTAACGTTAGGAACAAATAGCATATCTATATTATATCCAGACCCAGGATATTTGGGTTTTACCCAAATTTAACCAAAAACTCCAAATATGATAAAAATTTGTTATAACCACCAATTCTTAAAAAACTATGTTTATTCAACCAAAATTATTGTTCAAAATAACTTTCAAAGTTTAAATGCGTTGTTTTAGAGATTATGTATTCATATTTTATTGTTAACACTGTTATAATTTGTTTATATATACGTAAAGAATTACAAAAATTTAAAATTTGATGAGGAAATAAGTTTAGCACTTTACTAATTTTAATGATTAACTTTAATTGTTTTAATTATATTTTAAAATATATTTTTAAAATGTTAAATTTAACATTTACTTTAAAAGATTTCGTCGAAATTTTAATTTAAAAATTTATTAAATCAAGGATTTTGACCCATTACTTTTGGCTACTAACGGGTAAGGAATTACTGGTTTCGGAAAAATGGTCACTCATTAAATTAGCTAAACCTTAATTAAAATTGAATTATTTTAATAATAAACAAATTTTAAAAAATTTTCAAATAAAATGTATGCCTAATTTGGTCGAAAAACTCTAAAACAATTTAAAATTTTCCCGAAAAACTTTAAAAAATGGTCGATATTCAAAAAATATTGATATTCAAAATTATAAAATTTAGACTAATACTTAAATATGCTTTTTACTATGGTTTTCAAGCATAATTAGAATTTTGCAATACTAAACAGAAACCATGTCGAGTTTTTAATTTTTTACTAACAATTTTAATGTTAAATATAAACTTTTTAATTTATCCGAAAATAATTTTAAAATCCTTAAAGTGATTACGGAGTAAATGATGGATCATTATTTACTATTGAATAATTGTTTAAATTCACACTATTTTATTATTTAAGAGTTCGATATTTTTTGAATATCAGCCATATTTTAAAGTTTTTCGGGAAAAAAATAAATTGTTTTAGAGTTTTTCGACCAAATTGGGCATACATTTTATTTGAAAATTTTTTTAAATTTGTTTATTATTAAGATAATTCAATTTTAATTAAGGTTTAGCTAATTTAATGAGTGACCAGTTTTCCGAAACCGGTAATTCCTTACCCGTTAGTAGCCAAAAGTATTTGGTCAAAATCCCTGATTTAATAAATTTTTAAATTAAAATTTCGACGAAATCTTTTAAAGTAAATGTTAAATTTAACATTATAATAATATATTATAAAATATTATTAAAACAATTAAAGTTAATCATTAAAATTAGTAAAGTGCTTTACTTAATTCCTCATCAAATTTTAAATTTTTGTAATTCCTTATCAAATTAAAAGATTTTTATAAACTTTTTTAAAATTTTATAGTAGTAGATCATGAATTGCATATTTACAGTAAGTTTCAGTAAAATATTTATTTATAATAAACTTTAAATAAAGGAAAATTTAAAAGCGCTTAAATTTTTTCCTCCACCGTAAATGGATCTGTCATTTTTAAATGGAATTCTCTCTTTGTTTTCACATTTAAATTTTTATCGACAAAAAAAATGAGATTAACTAATTTTTAAGAGTTTATGTTTAGTTGCCTCTAAATGACTTCTAGCAGCATTCGATCCATGTGTGTGATTAAATGATCATTGAACAAACTGTAGGAAATACATTTCTCCTTCTTGAAAATAAGTTGGATATTTAATACAAATTCCACTAATTTTAGATTTTAATGACGACTGAATTACAACACTACATTAATCACGATTTCATCCTTAGAAGAGCAACAATTTATCGAAACGTATTTGTTCACATGAAACATATTTGGAAAATGTTTGGACGGGATTAAGATATGTAAATAATCAGTTTAAATGGATTAACGAAATTAAGTTGAATTACTCGACTTGGTCGGAATATAGTCCGAAAAATAATACAGATTTATGCTTACAAATCAGTTCTGACGTCAAAACTCTAGGAATGTAGTCTGATATTAATTGTTTAAAAAAATTTCGCATATTGCGAAAAATTCCACCAATTGTAACACAGGAATTGCTAAATATACTAATTAGTAAATAAACGCAACTCGAAACTACAATTAATCGATTTGATTCTAGAATTTCTGAGATAATAAATATCTTATGAGACTCGATCCGAAAAACAAGTTTAAAATCGCAGCCATTCAACAAATAAAAGTAAACTTAGAGAAAAATATTATGGAAATTGAAACGTATTTAAATTTGGTTCCAAATAAAGGTTTTATTGAAAACAATTCACGAAAAGCGCTAATCTATCCGTATAACTCACAATTTAGTTAATCGATCGGAAGCGCAAAAAATGCCAGTAAAACATCGCAACACTCGTTGATATTGAATAAGTAGAAAAACAAGAAAATTGTCGAAAATTATTTTAAAGATATCTCTGATTTAGTCTCAGTTCGATCCTCTTGGTTTTGTTTGGGCGGGTATAAATAGTCGGGAATATTTAAATGGTTGAACAGTGGAAACGAATTTATTAACACAAATTGGTTGGAAGGATATCCTAACACAATTGTCATTCCAGATTATAATATGTAAAGTGGTACAGAGGATTCCGCTTATAATAATAATGTTTTTTTTACGAAATTAAGATGACTATTAATTAAAAATTAAAAAACACTTATTGAATTAATTTTATATTTCTTATATTAAGGAAATAATAATAGTTAGATATCCATTAGTTTATAGAATGAAGTATTTAGTTTAAAGTGTAAATTACTGTTAGTTTAAATATATTGTGAATAAAATGACTTTCAATTATTAATGAAATGAAAAATTATAACTTATAAAGTGAGCTAAAAATAGAACTTTCATGTTTTATTTTGTTCAAAGTAAATTTTTTTTTATTTTAATGACGAAAATAGTAGTAATTAGACTTTTATTAAATTCCTAGCAAAAATATCAATAATTAAATATAAAATGATTGTTAAATTAGAATTTTAATGGAATAAAAAAATACTAAAATTATTAATTATTGTAATCGAATTCAATTATTTTAAATCCTAATATGGGCTGTATTTACATTTTATGCGGTAATTTATAAATTTATTTGGATGGTTAATGAGTTTAAAATTTATTAAATCCGATTAAATATTCAATTTAATTATTAAAATATATAAAATATTCCGTCCCTAATGATAACGAGAAGGATTGCGAAAGTTGATAAGTTATTTAATCCTATGTTTGTGTTTATAATCATTAGTTTATTTTTAATTAGAAGTTTAATTACTTTATTATTGAAAGATAATAATCCATTTTTAGCGATATCGACCGGAGATTTTGCATATTTTATAAATGTTAGATTTCATTTTAATTTCACTATTATTCAAGTATCATTTATAGCAATCTCATCACAATCAGTTCACTATAGAAATTATAAGAAGTCTATCGCACCAACGTTTTTGAAACCATTTTTAATGATATCAGGTTTTGTCACTCCTAATAGTAAATGGATTAAATGAAATACGAGAAACATATAAACTGATTAATTTTTCAAAAAGTTGGTTTAAAATTGGAGAAATTAATTTTAAATTTGTAATGCCTTTTGTAATATTTTCGTTAGCATTCTTTCCGTTAGCACTAAACTGTTCAACATTACTGTTATTTATATTTGCAATTCCGTGGTCTATTTTCTATATGTTAGCTGCAATTTTCGTAACGACTATTATTTTCTGGGAATTGATTTACTTTTACATATTATGCTATTATTTAAAACTAAAATTTATGAAAATCAATGATAAGATAAAAGCGGTTAAACATAAAAAATATCGGGAAGTTTTGTTAAATTAACAATTTGTTCGTTGAATTTATTACACTCTGAAGTCAATGAATACAATACTACTTATTGGTCTAAATTGATATTTATTTACTACAGTATGCTGTCATCAATTTGTTGCTTTGTTCATATTGTTTTTCGGAAAATTAAGTTTAATTATTAAAATTATTTTAGTCTATGGGTTTGGTTTTATAATATTTATATTTATTTCTTTTATAAATATCTCGTCTTCAATCAATTACGAATCAAATAAATCATATAAACATTTAAATAATTTACACGTCCATTGTATGCTTAATAAATTAGGTACAACTTATAATCTTAAGGTATCTTAAAATATATTTTTCACAAAACTATCAAACACCTAATCATATTTCAAATTTAGTTGTTAGCATTAATTGAAAAAGTTGGCAATAAACGAGTTGGATTTTATTTTTGGAAAAGTTTTATAATCAATTACTTTAGTTTTTATGAAGTAAGTTTGATTATTATCATATTTATTAAAAGTTAAATACAATGCGGTGACGTTTATCCATCGTTAGTAAAAATCTATTGATAGTATATGTTTCGGAGCGGTTTATTTAAAATTACTCATTTTACACATTAAGTATTTAAACAAATTTAAACAGTTAATTTTTAGTTAAAAAAATCATTCATTATTATTTTTTGCGAAATTCTAATGAATTCCATAGAGAGAGTCTGGCAGTGGTATACAATTCCTCCATAAAAATTAAAAAATTTTGAAACTTGTAGAAGAAAAATACTGTACATCTAAACCGATGAGTTTTTTTTGCACACTTAAGTTTTGAAATATATGTTAAAAATTTAAAATAAAACCCTTTCTGGAATATATATATATATAGTATACTTGAAGATATTCCTTAAAGTTCAATATAAACTTCATTTATATAAGATTATGAATAGTAATTCAAAATATATATAAATTTTTAATTAGTTTTATATGACTTACAGATTATTGCTTTGATGGCTGCGCTATTTATTAAATTGATTGGCCTTCGATTGCAAGAATACAATCAATAATATGGTAAAAATTATATAAAAATATTACATTTGTTATTTAAACACAAATACATCTATAAGTATAACACTTTCATCAATCATATAAATACAATTCTTAGCTCATTTCACAAGTTTTTAAATTAATAACTTAGCAATGATTGCTTATCTCTTATAGATAACTACATTTACATAATGTAAATTCTTGTGAATAATCGTTGAATTTAATATTAATTAATGTGGCAAAATAAAAATATAAATATAAATGTTTTGGCTTTAAACGTTAATACAATATATCATTTACGATAATGAATAAACTTTTAATTTATGAATAAACTTTAGTTAATGGCTATTGAATTATGTTTTTTGTTAATTGTTTTTAATCAAAACGTCATCATTAAGTTCAATAAGAAAAAGATTGTTGATTAAAATATAAAAAATTTATAAAAAGTTAGTTTAATTTGTTGCAACGAAGGAAATAAAGAATTCTAACTAGTGATTGAAAATATTAGACATTTCAAGTCCACTAACGTTCCACTAACGCTTCAAAAAATAGTACTAACGTTCCACTAACGGGAAAAAGTTAAAACAAATCCCATTAACGTTCCACTAACGGTACTTTTTTCAAACTCCACTAACGTTCCACTACTAACGTTTCAAAAATTTTAACCAAAAATTTGAATTTGATTCTATTTTTTATCAAATTTAATCAGAATGGAATTTTAATATTAGTGGTAGAACTCTAGGATCTTGAAGATGAAGATTATCGCTTTAAAATATTGTTTATTTGTTATTTATAAAGAGA
>JAQGAW010002911.1:0-13809 GCA_034698025.1 Phthiracarus crinitus | reverse complement strand
ACTCCACTCCATTCCCAATTAAATTTGAAAAATTGACTCCAACTCCACTAATTTTAAGCCTATTTTCTCAACTCCAAACCCATTCCAATGGAGTTGGAGTTGCAATTTCTATCTTTATTTCGAACATATTATTTTGCTTTATTTTGTGTTTTATTAATAATTTTACTTACGATTTTGCTCATATAATTAGTAGAGTTAGCGATTCGTCCAACTAATTAATAGTATTTTATTCATCATCAGATTATTTCGATATTTTGTACTCAATTTATTTGATATTTACCTCATAAGTGCCATTTTGATGTAACGAAATTTATTACATTTTATATTTTTGTGCGCGTTTAACAATAAAACTTACAAACCGAACCAAAGTGTGTTTTTTTATTGTTTTGTTGATTCATGGAAACTGAGCGGCAAACGATCAATAAAGCCGTTATCCCTTTTGTCAGTTTACAATAAATACTTTTGTTTTCATATAAGTTGAATGAGATTTAGATATTATTGATTTAATCATATGAGATTGAAATTTTCTTAAAGCAAACCCTTACCTTCAATGCATTTTTAAATAATTATATCAAACGATTTAACATATTAATTCTAACTATTTCAAGTTTATACTAATTAACTATACAATTATACCACAAGACAATCGTTACAAGTTATATTTCTGAAGATAATCACAAAAAAAAATATTTTCCAAAAAAGTCATTTTAACACCGATTACAGGAAAAAAATATATTTATCGTAATTAAAAAGTTTAAGTCAGTTTTATCGTTTTATTTCAATTTATTATTTATTTTGTAATTTGATTACATTTTTACTAAAAAATTGCATACAAAAACAGTTAAGACATTTTTTTAACTTTTGTGCATCACTATTTCCAAGTCAGCTAAACCTACCCGGAAAGCGAATTTTATTAACAAAATATAAATAATTTATAAATTTGATCGTTATGTAGCTTTATAAACAATTTATAGATAAATTGGCACACTATACTTATAAATATTTTATCTATAATTTTTTTAAGACAATTTTATATAAACATTTATATATAAAAATTTATAAACATTATATTTTTTTAATAAACATTTTATTTTTAATTCAAAAATAAATTTAAACATACAAATTTTTTCAATAATTTTAAAATAATAGTAAATTTAATCTACATTTAGTGCCTTCTCGAGATACGATCCACCCATTGAGCAAAATAGTTCTTAAGTTCTTGGAAACTCTTTGCTTCGATCATTTGACCATCCATATTGCAATCGTCTTTCCAATACTGTTTACATTTGGCCAAAGTAAATCCTAAAATTACCTAACCTTAAAACTTAGTTATATTTATTATTTCAGATAATTTCTGCTTGTCTAACTTAAGTCTACCATTGTTTCCCGTCAAAAGTTAGGGACCATGTGATTTTTTATTGCACCGATATTTTTGACTATTTTTGAATTCATATAGACATAGATATATTCTTTTGCCTTTGCTTTCCATCTTTTTTACTGATTTACCATTACTATAATTAAATAACATTTAAATTTGTTTTAATAATAATCCATTGAACTGTCGGAAAATGTTTTATATATTTATAAAACTTACTTATCTATTCTTTCTATAGAGACCTGACAAGCAATTTCTAAACAATCTTTTCGTTTTTATTGTATTCGTCTGTAAACTGTGAATTAATAATTGTTTTTTTATATAACAAACTAATTTGAATAAATATATTTGTTATCATTTCTGAATTATGTTAAAATTTGAATACAAATAAATACAGATATAGTATTGAAAGAGCGTATACGATATTATAAGGTTTACAGATTCAATAATAATAACAAATGATTAATTAAATAAAAGGTTATTAAACTTATTATCACATCTCTTATACTCATTATCTTTACAAATTTTAAAATATAAACATAAACCGCTTTTTATATATAATTATGTATAAAGTTTCTAAACAAATGTTTAGATGTCGATAGTGTTTATACTATTTTTATAAATAGAGTCCGGATTTTGGAGACATTGTCTCCATTTTTCTCCATTGTTTCCAAAACGTAGTTTTTGTCATCTTTCGGAGACATGTCCCCAAATTAGTAATAATGTCGACAATTGTCTCCAAAATATATAAATTACTGTACATTTAAAACCAAGAAATCAACGAAGAGAAGTGCGAAATTCATGTGCAAAAATGTTTATTAAGAAATAAACATATGGATTGGATAATAAAACCAAAAGGAAGCGATGGAATATCTACCCAAATCTTTAACTGAAAATTCCATACTTCTCTTTAGTATCTTTTGAAGTCCAACGATCTTTTTCTCTTATAAATCTTATTCATTTATAGACATTGTTTTAAGAGAAAAATTTAATTATGTATATGATTAAAACGAAAAAATTCGTTTTTGAATAGTGTGCCTCAATATTAAAATTAAAACTTAATGTCTCCACATGATCCCATTTTTGTCTCCATTGTTATAAATTTGTGTCTCATATTTTGTCTCCTTTTTATTAAAAATTTTGTCTCCAAAATCAGGACTCTATAAATTCTCGATTGTATTCGCTGTTTAAGTTAGAGTGCGAAACGGGCCCCTGATTTCTCGGTCCCCCGACAAAAAGTGTGGGGCTTTGTCGGGCTTGGGCCTTAAGTTAAGAAAATTATATCGGGCTCGTCTTTCGTTTTAAATTTTTAAGGCCGGATTTAGAAGACAATTTCAAATTTTTTGGTATATTATTAAAAAAAATTGTAAGAATTTGTTTTGAATTTTATTAATTTCACTTCAGATAACAGTATATTTTAATGTTAGAATATTCTTTCTTTACTAAATTAATTGTTTTTAATGATATTGACTATAAATCATTACTTTTTATTATAACTTAATTGTTTCGATGGAAAAATCGGGCCGATCGGGCTTTCTTAACTTAAATTTGTCGGGCTCGGGCCTATGCCTGGCAGGCCTACATCGGGCTCGACCTTAAAATTTTGATGATTTCGCACTGTAGTTTGGGTATCTATTATATCTGTGAATATGTCGTTCTTGTTCTCTTATATACGTTTTTTCCGAATTTTGAAACGTAATTAATATCTTTAAGTATAATAATATTTTTGTTAAACACGTGATAATCACTTGAAATATTATATAAATTTGTTTTGAATTAGTAAAAAATGGTTAGATTTGGACGAAGACCTTCGTGGAGATTCCCTAACTATTTGTCTAAACTTCCCGAACATTATTACAAGCATTGGACTGAACTGCAAAAACCTTCGGCGAGAGTTCACGACATCGAACCCGAAAAACAATTTTTAGATTACCATAAACATCCAGAACACGATGTCGTGTAATACATTAACACAAACAACATTTAGTGATTGTTTCTAATTATTATGATTACATTATAGATATAGAGTTAGGGATCGTCCGATCGAAGTGATGTATCCTAAAGAAGCAGATCGTGGTGTTTGGGGCGGAGAAGGCATCGTTAAGGGATATATAAAGACACGGAAGTTCTATCAAGCGGCGCAACCGTACGTATAATCACACATAATCTTATTTATTTGCTTAATACTTATTCCAACAGAAAAGAGCGAATTTGGTTTCCAAATCTGAAAAAAGCTGTTTTTTACAGCGAAATTTTGGACAAATATTTCGAGATAATATGCACGAAAAGAACTCTAAATCTCGTGGATTCGTATTATGGGTTTGACGGCTATATATTGAGTCAGTCCATACACTTTATTTATCTTTTCAGTAAAGACTAGATTTATTTTTGTTTGGTTTGTTCACAGGAACTCCCGTTCAAGATTTAAAATCTAGTCTTGCGTTGCATTTAAGGCGACAAATGCTTTTAACTTTAGTCAAAAATGAATTTAATGATTCAAAACACGGAGAAGAAATGGTAGAAAAATATAAAGATTGCATTATTCCTGTAAGTTATTGTTTTTAACTTTAATACCTTTTTGTTTTCAAGTTTTAAGTTAATAAAATTACGTCTTATTGCTAATTACTGTATTTTATTTGATACTTCTTAAAATCATATACAATATACGATAATTTATATCTATTCGATATTACGGTAAATCATAAATAGTTAGAAGAGGCTGAATGGTTTGGACTCACTGTTGGTGAAGCGGTAACCAAACATAAACGAATGGAAGCAAAAATTAATAAACCAATTCCATTAAAAGTAACATTAGCTGAGGAATTGATTTCCGAACTTAAAAGTAATAACGAAATTACATTATTTTATTCATATCTAAATATTGTATACCTTATGTCTGTTTAGGAATGAAAGAAAATGGCGAACTCGATGTAATTATTGAAGAAGAAGACAAAAAGTAAGGCGAAATTATAATTACCGGTAAAACGATTTATTATTTTTTAAATTATTTTTTAACAGGAGTTGGTTCTCAAAAGTCAAATCTAAGCTACGATTTAAAAGCTAAAATATTCCAATAGATGTTTGATTTATCAATTATAGACACATTTTCTTTTTTCCTTAAAATGTGTTTTTAATAAGATTTATTAAACTTTCGATAATAATATTATTAGCGAATAATACGCCAGATTTTAAATAAAATAGTTTTAAATCTAAAACAATAACCAACATTCATAATGGGCTCACTTTAAATGGAATATTAATTTAATTCCTTAATTTAAACATAATTTAGTGCATTAGATATTTTTGAGATTAAATAAGTAATAAAATAAATTAAGTGAATTTAAATTTAATTGAGTTTTTGTTAATTAAAGTACTTATGTGTCCATCTGTTGACAGATTTTGTGTTCGTAAGCTAAAAACATATAATTTTGATGAGAATAAGCTCAGACCAGCTAAGCTCTATCTCAATGCAAAGCTCAATTATAAGCTCTCATAACATTTTTTATTTAATGAAAATTAAAATTTTAAAAATTATTAAAACTAAAAATTTAGAAACTTTTTATTTGTAAGTAATCTCAAGCTCTACTATTTAAAAGAATAATTGAGCTCATTCTCATGATATAAACAAATATTGAGACAGACTGTTCGTATGATTGTGTGTTCGTATGTTTTGTTTGATTAAATGAGAATGGAATCAGATTTATGTGGACATATTCGAGATACGTTGTCAACAATATTAAGTAATTGTCGATTTGACGATACAATGTCAACATCAATGTCAACATCCATGTCATCGACCAATAACTGTATGGAGTTATCGCACAAACTGTTATCACAAATCGATGGCAAAGACAAGTGCATCGAAAGACTATACCTGTTCTACTATTTGAGTGAAATCGTCACTCATATGTCGCACAATGAGTCACAACTATTTATTAACACATTATTTCCAAAACCATTAAATCAAAGACAATCGAATTTGATGTCTCAGTTAATATCATTGGCGCTCAGTTTACGGAACCAACAGTTATTGAATTGTACGGCAAAATACTTATTAGACAGCGATTTGATAAGTCTTAGCAATCATATAACGTTTAGCGAGAGTTTAGCTCACGATTCGCCACAATTCTGTGCCGCTATTATCAGTAAAGGATATTTCATCACTAATAACATGGAAATATCGAAATCACAGTTAACTGAATGGCTAAACACGTTAATCAATTTAAACGATATCATCGATAATAATATAATACTAAACTCATCGATTCGGTACTCATTCTTAGACTCAAATTCACATCAAATCCACTCTGAATTGCATTTAGCGATTCTCACTGTTATATCGCAGCGTAAATGTCAACCGCTGTCCAATCGCTTTCTTATCGATTTGGCGACTGTTATATCGCAAAAATCGCATAACGATTCCAGCGATTTATGCGATCGTTTCGCGCAAATCATAATAATCGCTAATTCGGCGAACATGTGTTCGCTTTCAAATCAAGTCAAAAATATTTTATTGTCCAAATTTCCAACCAATAAACTAATTAACGCTATTTGTAAATAATTATGTATTATTCATTTACGGCAAATTATGAAAAAATTATTGTTGTAATCATTTTATTTTAAAAATTATTTACATTAAAGCAAACATCATTTGCACAAATATTTATTACATTAATTACAAATGACTAATATTACTATTTTACTAAAATTTAATGTTTCTATAATTTTAATAAACATGAGTTCAGTTTTCAGAAAACTGTTGTTTATTTAAAAGCTACTATTTTGCGTTACTGTTTATTATCACCATCTCATCTCTTTGGCTTATTTTTGTAAATTTTAAAAAATGAACAATTTTATTGGTATTTAAACAATAATTTTTATGTTGGGCTGATTTCCGAAAAGTATATGGTTATGCACTTAATTTTTATAAATCGTATTTCTTATCATTGATTTTATAATTTAATTAAATCGCTAAAATAACCGCAAATAGCTGTGAGTTGCAATCCTAAAACTCAATTATTTTGGAGATAATCCGATAGATGGTGTTCGGCACAATAAATGATGTAAACACACACATATATGTTGTTAGACTGTTAGCACATGTGTTAATGTGCTTTACGGTTAGAGTGTAGACTTCTCACACATTAACACGTGCTTTATTTAATACTATTTATTGAAATAGTTTGTTGTTTTTCATAATTATATTTAATCATGTCTTGGCTTTTTGGATACAAATCTGAACCAAAAATACAAATCCCATCATTTGATTCAAATGTTGGAAGCAGTGGTGTTAGTGGTGGTGGAAGTGGAGGATCAGATGATAGAAGCGATGGCAAAATGACTGCATATCAGTTTGATTCGAGTGCTCTGGAAAGAGCAGCCAAAGCCGCTAAAGAACTCGAGTCCTCGAAAGTGGCTAAAGACGCGCTCGAATTGACAAAACTACAAGAGAAAACTAAACAGTTTGATATCCAAAAGCAAATTAAAGAATACGAGTTGAGTTTAGAACAATCGAAGATTGAAGCCAAACGTTTCGAATACGAAGAAAAGAGAAAATTGTTATCAGAAGAAACTAAACAACACCAACAAAGAGCTCAATATAATGACCAATTGGCTCGAAGGAGATATGAAGACCAACTCATTCAGCAGCAGAAAACTAACGAAGAAAACTTGCGTAAACAAGAGGAATCTGTGGCTAAACAAGAAGCTATCAGAAGAAAAACTCTCGAACACGAAATGGATTTAAGGATTCAGAATGATATGAAGAAAATAGAAGCCGAAATGAAAGGTAGAGCCATATTAGAGCGAGAAAATAGAGATATCTATTTGGAACAGATTAAACTAAAAGCAGCCGAAGAGAGGCAAACCATTCTCGAATCAATTACTACTGCCGGACAAGTGATTGGAACTGGTTTTAAAAACTTTATTACTGATTGGGATCGAGTGTCGGCCACTGCTATTGGGCTGACACTCGTTGCTGGCGGTATTTATAGTGCTAAGCATGGCATTAATATTATTGGACGTAGTATTGAATCTAGAATTGGAAAGCCATCACTAGTTAGAGAAACTTCTAGATTAAACCTCATCGACGCTCTGTCTCATCCTTTTCATGCAACAAAGCGATTTTATTTGAGTAGGAAACCTGAAGATGCGTTGAAAGGAGTGGTATTAAAGCCTACTTTGGAAGAAAGATTACGCGATGTTGCCATCGCTACCAGAAATACAAAGAAAAATAAAGGATTATATAGGAATATATTATTCTATGGACCTCCAGGTACAGGAAAAACGCTTTTTGCTAAAAGATTAGCTTTACATTCGGGTATGGATTACGCAATTTTGAGTGGCGGTGATGTAACGCCTATGGGTCGCGATGGTGTCACTGCTATACACAAGACATTTAATTGGGCCAACACTTCTCGACGCGGTTTACTGCTATTCATCGATGAAGCCGACGCTTTTCTACATAAACGAAGTGCTGTTCAAATGAGTGAAGATTTACGCGCAACACTGAACGCATTTTTATATAGAACTGGTGAACAATCCAGTAAATTCATGCTCGTGTTAGCCAGTAATACACCGGAACAGTTCGATTGGGCCATTAATGATCGACTCGATGAACTAATTGAGTTCGAATTACCGACTTTACCGGAAAGAGAACGTTTAGTTAGACTTTATTTTGATAAGTTTGTGCTTCAAGTTGCGGCTCAAAGAAAAAGGTATTCAAATAATACAATTATGAGAAATATTTAACGTTACATGTGTAATATATTTTATCAAAATTATGCTATTTACAGGAGATTAAAGTTGGATCAATTTGATTACAACGAAACTTGTTCTAAAATTGCTAATCTTATCGAAGGATTATCGGGACGAGAAATTTCAAAATTAGCGGTTGCGTGGCAGGTATTTAACATTTTGATTTGCCAGTAACACATTCGAGCACTATTTACCATTAATATACTGTACAGAGCTCTAACTCAGAATCAGTTGGGTTTTAAAAATGTGTGAAATGTTCGGAATATAGAACAATGAATCACCAAATATAAAACTTTTTTAGCCAAAACTAAATAGATTTATGCTCTAAAATTGATGCTCAAATTTATAGTTGAAACTAAAGTGGAAATGAGTTCCGTTGAACTACAGTATAAATCTATTATCTATTACTTAAATTACTTTTTCATAAGCCATAACCCAAAGATTTGATGTCCACTAGAAAAGGATATCAATGAATGTGTAATTATTAGGATATTTACTAATAGTCGAAATATCGACAATTAACGATATCACTGTCTATATATGTAAGAATATTTACCGAATTGAGCCCAAACCAAAAAAAAACTTATTTTTTAAAATCCTAAATTTTCGAATACACGTTTAATTTCCATTATACTGTATATATTATAATTCAATTTTATTCTAAACATATTTATAAATGATTTACAAAATATAATTTATAAGTTATGTCAATATAACTTAATAACGTTTGATTTTGATTGTATAGGCATCTGCTTATTCATCTCATGACGGAGTGTTAACCGAAAGAATGATTATGGAAAGAGTTAACGATGCGATCGATCAGCACAAACGAAAGATGTATTGGCAGGCAGAAGAAGAAAAGTTAAAGCGATTACCAATGAGTAGCAAACAATTGGCATATTCCGTTATGTAACGATTTCGGCATGAAATTGATGGTCACTTACTTGTGGATCGCTTTCGTAAGAACTTGTCTCAATGATCGCTTCATCCCATGGACCGTAAATATTTCTAGACAATGAACAAATCTCTTGTAAATATTATTAGTTTTCTATAGAAAATTCTATTTACATACTCTTTGTAAATTTGGCTCCGATAGAAGCCAAGCGGACAAATTAAATTTATACATATTAATAATAAAATAAATAATAATGAATAAAGTTGTGGTACTGTTGTCGAAAGTAAAACGACTGAACTGAATGAATAGAATAATGTTAAGCCCGCTCGCCATCCATCAGACGAATGGTCTCTTATTCTTCGACGTAATATCGCCGATAAAACAAATATATCGGAAGCAAAGATGAGAAAAGCGAACGCGTGATACGTAGTGGAGAGTCGAGACGCGAGACAAACGGCACCGAAAATTGCGGCATTCAATGCCACGGGTGTGCTAACGATCGCCGCTTTTGCGCCATAATCGTAGAATGTTAAGTGAACCAACATCATTATAGTCACCATTGCGTATATCGTGTCTGTGCTTATCGTTTCGGTTAACGTTTTCAGAATCGGTGAAACTGCGAAACCGCTTATTAGAAATATTGCCGCACTTTTTAGTTCATTTATCACTAAAATTATATTTTGGATAACAAATAACTTATTGAGTGTTAAAAACCATATCAAATTAAATATATACTTACCATCATTACTGGGAGAGAGAAATATTAATGTTGAATAGAGAAATAAAGTGATTATAGCGATCGCGAAACATATCATAATAGACACCTGAGGCGGACCTGAGTTTAGGTAAACAAATACCACTATAAATATAATTATCGAATTAATCTCTTGAGTTATCGCTCCCGACGCTAATATTACTTCTTTCAACTCATATCGTTGTAAATTAACTAAAATAATATATCAATTTATATGGCATTCGTAAATAACTTAAGAGAATTATTTACCATTTTTTCGTAAATCTTTTAAAAAAGATGGCGGAACGTAATGATCGGGTACTCCTTGTCGTTCATACAGCACTTTCTTCCACTCGACATTGTCTTTACTTAAACACCGAATCATAATAAATCGTTTAAACTAAAGTTGGGACGAAAACAATTCATTACGCATGCGTTCGGTAAAGATGTTTAAGATTGCATTATAGATGTAAACGGTTGATATTTTTTGAAAAATTAATAAACAATAAAATAAGGAAACTTTCATTCAACGAAATTAATTCAAAAATAATCAAATATTATTAGATTATTTTGTGTATTGTAATTTATGTGTTATTTATTAAATTTGGTTAAATATAGTTAAATAAAATTTCAATCAAAATATTTAGTTACTAATTTACTATATCATATCGATATAGCAAATACTATTTATTTTTCCACGAATTAAAAATGAATTTCGACAATGATTGTTGAGTTTGAGTTTGTTGTTTCTCTTGCTTCTCCTGTTCCTGAAGCGCTAATTTTCGTTGATTTTCCTTAAAAACTTCTAACGGATCATCAAATTGGGAATAATGAGTGATAACATCGCGCACATCTTTGACACCTTCAGTGGCAACAGCTCTGAGAAAATGAGACAAATCATAGAGCGTCCTATCATTGCTGTCTCCATTCCACTTCTTAAGTGTAAAACAATTGGACGAATTCAGTTGACACGCGTTTGGGTTCCAATCGATATGAATAACTCGAGACAAATCGCGATTCAAACGATTTAAGTCTTTGACATGAGTGCCATTTTCATAACGCGTAGAATCTCTAAACAATCGATACATTATAAAACCGTTTGGATCGAGACTATCGAGAAGAGGAAATGCGGTGAAGCCTTGTTCGTACGTATAGACCACGATCTCGAACAGACCAGATGTGGCGCATTGTTGCAAGAAATAGTCCACATATGGCCTCTTCTTGAATCTCCAACCAGTTTTATAGGTCCACTCGGGATGAACTAAAACGCCAGTCATTTCGATGACCAAAGTGTACGGCGGCTGTTGGTATGGGTATGGAAGCGGTGGCGGAAGCAGTAACTCACGTGTTGGCTCTTTAAGCACTTGATTGTAGTGCCAGAGCGCGTCCCACGAACGGTATAAGTACTGCTTTGGCAGTGACATCGAACTGAACCGATCCTCAATCACATTGCCGTTGTCATCGTAAGCAGGTTTACCCCATTCCCATAAACCGTAAAATACGAAACCAGTAAACATCGATGACATCACTAATAGCGTGTATTTCATCACTTTTTGCTGTCGAATTTTTTGTTTCTCTTTTTCCGCATTTTCGGTGTTATCGTTATTAATATTATTAATATTATGCGTAAATGTTTTGGCAATTGTTTCGTTATTTACCGAATAATTTCTATGTTGAACATTACGTAACGAAACACAAAACAATCGTTTCGAGAGTTTTGTTTGGTTTGTTTGGATTATTTGATAACAATAGAATGATTCGCATCCATAACTATTGATTAATAGTTTGTTTAACTTAATTGAAGACAACGAACGGATCATTTTAATTGTGCATAACATTATTGAATCAGTTATGTGTTAAACATTTATAAACATTACATATGACTAAAACATGTTTCGAATAATGTAGACTAATAGACAATCAGGTTATAGTACTAAGGGTACTGTCCTATTTAGCGCTCCCATCGAACATTACAACTATCGATTCCTTGTTTTTTATTATAACCAAAATAAAATACGCATAAAGAATTAACAGTGCTAAGTGCAGCCACCCTTAAGTGGAGACATCTGATGATTCATTACATTTAAACTATTAATTTTACAAAATAATTACAATTAACACCAAAAATTTATTTAAAATATAAATATAGATTTACATTAATACGGAAAATAATTATACAACTAAAAAAGCCTAAAATAATAACAAATTATGGTATTATTTATAATAATCATAACTATCATTGAAATACATTGAAAAGCTGCTGTTGCCATAGCAATAACAGCTTTGCGATCAACGGTGGCTGCACTTAGTACTATAACCGTATGAACGTATGAACGTATGAACCCCTGAAATAGCACTATTGAGCATCATTTTGTGATTTGTTGTGATGTGTGAAATGTTTCAGATGTATGTTCATAAGTGTGCAATGCGTTATTACAGGTTTTGGATCTATTCATCTAATTTAGCATTACTATGTGCTACTTTAATATTTGTTGTTGCATTCATATCCGTTATAACTGATGAAACTATCATTTTATTAGAAACTATAACATTATATGAGCCAACATTTCTATTTAGTTATTGTGCTCTGTTTATACAAACTGGAGTTATACAGGTATTACATATGTCTATGCGTATGTGTATGTGTGTGTCATTATTATTATTACCGTATTATTTATTATCAGAGATGTGATTCATTAAACATTTAGAAATAATAGAAAAGTAAAACTCGCTGTCAGTCAAAATTTTGAACATAATTTGTACTCTACTGTTAATAAGGCCATAAAAACGAGTCCAAAATTAATTATACAGATTTTGAATCACTACAGTCTCAAAAAGATAATTTACTTTTTAATTTCATAAGAATACATATCATATCTTGTATATTGTGCTGAAAACCCTTTAATTTCGTAAATAAGCAATAATAGAGTTAAACAATTCGCGAGACATTCACAGAGAGCTGACTTTCTAATCGGTTATTTTATACTTATATTTAGTGATCGCACAAAAGTCAAAAGTTAAAGAATTGGCTTAACTCTTAACCTTAACTGTAGCATTAGTTTAACTTTAACATTACACTTAACCGGTTATTAACATTCTTAACTTTAACTTTGACCGGTTAAACAAATTTCGACTCGAGTTAACTCCCTTTTATGACTCGATATTTTAAAATTAATTAGAATATCAAATTAGAGTAAAATATTATAAATTAAAAATTTAAATTATAATAAAACTTTTATAATCGAAATTTATAAAGTGAAAAATAATTATATTAAAATTTTTTATTGGACTTAAATTGGAATTTGATCTCTATTTATAAGTGCCAACAATAGTAAACATTATTTAAGAATTTAGAATAACAACACGTTTCTTAATAATTAAAATTCAAAACTCCGGTTTTTGCAATCACACCATTCATTTACAATTTATAACAATATAAAAATCTTAAATATACTGCAATAGTAATATCAAACTAAATGTATAATCTTTGAGTTATTAATTTGATTTGTTATTGTTATTGTTATTGTTATTGTTATCTTTTAGGTCATTGGATGTTTAGGTGCTATTAAATTAAACGAAAAATTACTTAATTATTATTTAATATTAATCGTTGTGCTATTATTTAACGATGGAATTATTGGAATTATTTGGGTTATGCGTTACAATCATATTATTACTCATTTAAAAGGAGACCTCAAAAAGAAATTAGTATCAGATTATGGATTTGATAAAGAATTTAAAGTAAGTTATAATAAAAACAAAATAGTGATGTGATTAAGCATTATTTCCCACTAAATAACAATTTCCTAATTCATATACTTTCTAACTCCGAATTCATACATATCTTCGAATTTGATATCCATTTTTATCAAACACTAATGATAACCATTAAGAAACATACAAACAGTAGTAATCCTCTCAGTCTAATGCATTGACATTTCGATACTTGGAATAGGAATAGGAATATAAAGAGTAAGGGCGCGACGTTAATGACCTTATTTTCTGATTTTAAGGCCTATTAAAATGACTTAAAAATCGTCAAAAATGACA
>JAQGAW010002910.1:0-13809 GCA_034698025.1 Phthiracarus crinitus | reverse complement strand
CTAACGATTTTGGAGCTTTTTTCTAACGATTAATTAACGATTTGGCATTAGTTTTTCTAACGATTTTAAATTCCCTACTCATAATATTTGCGAATTAGAAAATGAATTTAATACAATTAAAAAGATTAAATAATTTTATTCATTCTATACTTTTATTCTTTTGAAAAAAATAGCAGAAATTTCATTGAATAGTTAGATTTATTGCTCTCCAAGATATCTAATATTGATATGCATTTTTAGCATTAATGATTTATACATTTCTACCATTTAATCAATAATTTAATAAACATCGTGTATTTTATTGATTTATTAATTTCCCTTAAATAATATTTTCATTTCTTCGTTCATTTTGACTTTTAACTATAAGGTCACACTTTACAAACATTGCATTTGCTTTACTCTTTGATTTTCTAATCTATAAATGTATTTAAAATCGAATCGTTTCAAAGTTGTGAACACTTTAAGCTATAATGAAGTGTATTTCGAGATCCCATCCCATCGCACACCTTATAGCATAAACTAGTCTAGACTCTAGTAGACATTAAACCTATATAAACAACTACACTAATGATAATATAAATGTTACAATTAATTATTAAATAACTAGATTCTATACAAACACTTACATTAAAAAAAACTAGTTAATGGCAAAAGTTAAGCATTTTTTGTTATTAATTTCTATAATTTATCATTAATGGAAAAATATAACAAATGATTTTGTTGTTATTCTATCGAATAACATATAACATTAATTTAAATAAATGTTACCCAAACTAAGTCTTAATAATTTATACTTTTCCTTAATAATGAAAGTATATTTTATAGGAAAAAATGTCTTAATGCTCAAAACATCTAAAAGTTATATATATAGAGTAGTTCTGAGGGCAAGTTTTTAGCCATTATAGTGTCCATAATTTTTTTTATTCGCATCTGTTATATTAACATCAATTAGGATAATGACATTAACGGCATGAAAACTTCTACTGACAAGCAATAGTAAAATAGCAATAAATGCATTCGTGACACAGTTTTTTCCTCGTTGCGTATCGTCCATCGATTTACCCGTTAGAGTAACACATATACATATGAAATAATAAAAGAATTTCAGTTGTTTCCACTTCAACTATCATACATGTGATTGCGATCTGACATTTGGTGTGTGTTTGTGTGCATAGATTTGGGTTTTAATACATTGTGTATCGCAAATATTATAATAATACCTCACATCAAAAATATAACTTATACTGTACTGTATATCTTTATAACACGATCGTATGACTGACTCTCTGTGTACACATTTCACATCGAAGATTCACATCATATTTAGTTTGTCAAACGTTTTATTTAACACAATGATTTGTGTGTGAATGGGATACTTTTCCATGGAATTTTTGACGATAATATATGATAATCATTATTCTTAACGTTTTAATATTGACGAAATGTATGATTAACTCGTTGGTGTAAATTAATTATTTTTGTGGCATTCATTTCAACGTTATAATCAAACGTGATTTTATATAAGTGTTGCGTGTTTATACTCATTGTTTGATTAAACACTTGCGATGAAATGATAATTGAAAAGTTTTCGCGCATTACATATACATTTAGAAAAGTTCGATACGATTATTACTGGTTATTGAATTATTGAATGGTATTGAGCATAGATTGTGCATATGGTATTAAGTTATAAGATTTTTGTGCTGCCAAGAGTACGAAGATTTGAAATCTTAGCGGATATGATATGAATCCGGATAAATGCATATATGCATAGAAATGCATAAAACTTGAGTTTTTTGTTTTGCAAGCACAAGAGAAACCAGCAGTCTATTATTGCCTTATAGAGTTTCATTATGTTGTCAACTGTAACAGTTATGCAAAATTCAAATTTTAATAGTTATGTTTACTTTAAAACAGTATATTTAATGTACTGATTTGATCACAGATATCGTTTGGTTACTTAAAACACGTCATAAAATGCTTGCGTTAGTCGTTATTACAATTAGATATAGTATGTATAGAAAAGTTCGAAAATTTTGAGGGAATATTGAATAATAAGCAATATTTTTAATGCTAAATTGGCTGTAATAAAAAAGAACTAAAATTTTCACAAAATAGTATTGTTTTTGAGAAAGAAAATTGTTAATTTTATTATTGCTTAAAAGATGGAATGTCATGTAAAATTATAAAACGAAAATTCGAGTTTTGTTTATTCAAAATATTAAATAAAACCATCAAACTCTTTATTTTTAATTCAGATTTTAAATGAAATCGAAGCGTTTGAAATTATAAATCCTAAATAACTTATTTTCATAATATAATGTTTAAAGTGCATATACTCTAATTGTGAATATACCGTAATAGTGTTTTGAGTGCATAAATCCATGCATATTTCATTAGTTTTTTCTTGTACATTATTCGGTTGTTGGATATAACTAACTCTTTTGTTCAGTGTTAGTCATATTTGAAAATTTTTAACTATTTTGTGTCCTTGAACTTATAAATTTTATTTCCAGAACTCCTGAAAAATATCGAATTTTTCAAGCCTTTGACACATTTTTTGAAGTTATCAAAAGTTTATTATCACATTCATTTATCTCTTATGCCTCAATAATTTAATTGATTTTAATAGCTGTTGAATTGATTCGTTTAATTACCCAAATGACATAATGACCTTAATTACTTTTAATACTAATTATATAAAATAATTTGTATTTTCAATGGCTTACTTGTAAATTATAGAAATACAGCAATTGGGCTGAGAATTACAATGAATTCAGTTCGCGATAAAATCTGTTTTGTAAATTCAGTGCACTGAATAATTTTTATATTTTAGTAATCTAGGAATAGTAATCTTTCGACTGTAAAACCCCAAAAAATTGTTGGGACACCCTTTTAATATTAAATAAAATTCTCATTAAATATTACGCATAATAATTCGAATTAATAATTTCAAGCATATGTAACTTTGTTTGTTTACTCGTCTGTCTATTTATCTAAAAGCTTTTTTTGATTCGACTTTAATGTATCATTAATGTATAATTCATGCAAAATAAATAAATTATAATTTTTGTGTAAAAATTTCTGGACAAATATTTACTTATACCAGTAGAATAATGAAACGTGAAATCGCTTAACTTAATTCTTTTTTAACATAAATGCATTTTTATTTTTAGCCATTGAAAATATATAACTAAAAGAAATTTCCATAAAATAAATATTACCGGCACTTAAGACCTAACATTAAAATATTAGTTTACCTTTTCAGGTAAGAATGCATCGCAAAAACATTATCTCAATCTATGGAAAAAGAATTTTTGTATTATCAATTCAAATAATTTAGATTTTCAATAATTATTGCGTTCTCTAATCAAAAATTTACTAGACATACTGTCCGTATATGATAATTATGGGTCAGTTAAATTAAAATAATAATAATACGGTAAAGCGAATCCAAAATTATTGATCATGAATCACATATTAATGTAATAACTGATGCTAAGCTTATAAAGCCGTGTATAATAATATGCGAATAGCGATAAATGACATGAACGGCGAATAGGAAAAAGAATATCATTAAATAAAGTAACGGAACCATACTATAAATTATTTTCACGACTAACAAAAAAAAGTTCAATAATATTAAAATGTCATTACTAATTCCGTTTTTTAAACATTTTTTCACTCAAATCGCTTATTTAATAAATAATTAAACTTACGTGCTATGAATTAATTAAAAAATTTCCTTCAAAATGTTCAACTCATTTGAATTAACGCTATAGACGTAAAGCTTTAACACGCTTTAGATTAACGGCTTTAACAAATTAGGTAATTGTTTCATATCTGCACAAACACAACAAACATCACCACAACCAACAAAAATCAATTTTTTAATTAAAAATTTTTAGTTTAAACTTTTAAAATATGGATTAAAGAGTTTTCAAATTGCTTGCAATTTTTAATTTTTTTGGTCGGTATAAACAAAGCGAAGTTTCACTTGAAGTATCCACGAGTGACTGAATAAGTTTTTTAGTGTTAAAAATATTATGTTTTGTGATTGGGTTATAGTTTTGTTACCTCAGCAACGATTTTCAATACCGATATGTAACATAAAAATGAAATTAATATATAGAATCGCAGGAATATTCTTGTTTCGCAAAAAATTGCTTTACTTACTTATCGTTTGTGTGATATTATTTTATTAACATTTTAATGTGTATTTCATTTTAAAAAGTTTTTTTTGGTCAAATAATATTACAAGTTTTTTTATATAGATTTTATTTGGTTATGGTGTCAATTATTTTTTAAAGTTTATTATTTTATAAAATCGCTAACGTTTTAACAAACAAAATTATTACTGTTTAATACATTTTTTAAGAAAAAAGAGTTTAACTGATTATATTTAATTGGTTCATAAGATATGATTGTTGAAAATTATTTTGTTTATTAATTCCAAAATAAGGCTATTTTTCCATAAATAATACTGTATTAACGACTTACGTTTCGTTTTATCAATAGTTTCGTTTTATCTTCCGGTTTAAGCTTATCATCAGAGTTTTGTTCAATATTTTTATTATTAATTTCGGTTTTAGACTTATTCTCGGTTTCATTTTCGATATCGGAATCGCTTTTAAACGTACACATAGGACCACCAGAATCTATATTTTGCAGCACCTCTTTCTGGGTTTTGACAAACAAATTATCGTTTGACATGATTTTTTCGTTGGAAAAGTTGTCTTTTTTGAACACATTGATCTCAGTTGATCGTCCCTGAGGCACATTCGTTAGCTCTTTGCGCATTCGTTTTTTTTCCTCGAAGTGTCGCTTCCATCGAACGTAACAGCAAACTATAATCGAGATTAAAGCGATCACAACGCATAAACCGCTAATTACGTATATTGTTATCATAATTGATTGACGACTGCGAGAAAACGGTTGTTCGCTGTATGTCTCAGACGTTACAGTCTCCGGCATATCCGTGTGCTGTTCAAACAATTTGTCCATTTATTGAAATTCAGTTTACTGGTAAAACTAAATTTTAAGCAAATTTAAACCATTGATAAAACAACAAACATTCCGTTTAATCAATTTATTGTTTCAGTGCGTGAAAAAAAGTAATTTAAGCAGTTATATGGTATTTACAACAATGCTATTGCCATAATCGCTACATGTATTATAATAAAACATAAATATTGTTTGTAATTTATACTTAAAAATAAGATTGAAAAATAAATCGCACTATTTTTCTATTACTCAGAATTAAACTTTATTAAATAAATTTCATTATTCAAACTGACGCAGAAAACCGGTATTCGACGGAATTTCTGCACTAATTTATAATAAACAATTTTAACTTGTTTTTCTTAATTTTTTAGTTTTTTATCCTTTAGTAGAAAATCGCGCTAATTTTCCACAATATTGCTTGGATTCTGTTCAACCACCAGATACTTGCATAAAATTTTATATTCAATATTTTAACATATATATATCATAAATAAACTTTTTTGTAATATTAAGGTATAATATATAAAATTACTGTTAAAAATAAGCATTCGATTAAACTTCGATACGCTATTATTAATATTATTGGAGACATCTTCTTAATCTTAAAGCATTTTATAGTTGATTTTATATTATGCGTGTCTGATAAGTACAGCGAGTAAATAAATCAAAAGCAGTATTTTATCGATAATCAACGCAAATGTGATCCATTCTTGTTGATGGACGGTTTGCTCCAGTTTTTGTGCGCTCAAATCTCTGAAATCATTCCTAAACTCAAGCTCGAACTGTTCAACGGGGAAGTAACCGCTTCCGAGCAGTTTCATGATCTTATAATCGAGAATGTATGCCATTCTCATGGGTTGTGGCGGTAATAGCGAACTCCATTTGGCCACAAATCTTGCGATAAATGTTGAAACAGCTAATGTAATGCATACCGTAAACATCGTGGTCGCTATATTTTGCACTAAATTTAATTAAAATTAATTTAATCTATCATTAATAATCAGTTTAGTCAATTTTTTATTGGATGCGATTCAATACTAACGCGATTTTGGTGCTCCAGACTGCGAAGCATTTTTGAATTGCGCGCCAATTGATATGATAAGCGCTGTCATCATTAGAATAATTATAAATCCGATCTGATATCTCTGTTTTGAATTTGGCGGCATTGCAAACATAATTAAAGACAGCACGAAAGCGGTGTAATACGGTATTTGTACCAAATTATAGTAATATCCTATTCTTCTTTTAAAGTCAATCTAAATTTAATTATAATTATAATTATAATTCTTTATATGTTGAATATAAAAGTACAAGTTTTTATAATCAATATCTATGTATAGATATATAGAACGTTAAGTTTCTACAAATTGATAATGAATGGGTCGGACCTGAAGAGATGGACACTTTTATAGGAGCAGTCATGTTAATGCGATACTTACGGTCATATAGAGCATAGAGTATTCAGATCCGAGCCAATCATACTGATCTCGTCCAGAGTTCCTAAGCGTTATATCCCACAAAGGATTGTCGAAATATGGGCCATAATTCCAAAACGATTTATTGTGAAAAGTGGTGTAATTCACTTGATTGACGGTATACAACCACGACTCTAAGTATATGTCGCAGTTATGTTCATCGTATGGATAATCGTTCAAATTAGTGAAACATCTGGTCTCGAAATACGCTAAAGTAATCCATTGAACATTTCCGGTGGAATTCACGTAAACAGAGTGTGTGCCAAACACTTTATCATTATTGGCCATATTATATGAATTGGTGTTACAAAGCTCTGGTTTCCACACTTCATTGACGCCAACCACTAATTCGTTCAAACCGTTATACGCGTTCGGATCCCATCGAAGATGTTCGTCAGTCCAGTTCTAAATCATAGATACAAAAATCTCTCATTTCGTTGTAAATTTTTATTAAATAAATAATTTATTAATACTAAACAACACTTAATTATAACAATTACCAATAGGTTAATACAAATTTATAGAGCACTTCATTACTGGTTATATGTGCTGTAATGATTTACAGGTAAATTTACTATTAACATATGAACAGATAAAAATGGTAAATCTATAACATTTAATTTATATTATCTATACAAGTAGTAATAATACTAATTTAAAATTTCATTTTTGCTAAGAGTTAAGAAGATAATACGTTAAGTGTTACTTACTAATTGAATGGCAGCAAACGTAGTTAACCTACCATTATAATCCTAGAAAGAAAATTAATGTTTATATTTATGAAGCATTAGAAACATTTTGTGAAGAAATTTACGAAATAAAAAAAGCAAAACATATTTACTAAGTCTATGAACCGAATCACCGATAACTGTGACGTTACAACAGTAACTGTTTTGTGATCCTTAACTGGACGACTATATAAGTCATAATTTTGAGTTTTGAATAAATATTCGCGCAAAGCCTTTATTGCATTATCTTCCGCTAAAAATAATCGGAGAAAATATTTTTAGAAATAAAACTGTTGCGTTAATTTCAATATTTCTTACTGTTCTGAGAGAGTGAGTTCGAAAAATTTATTATGAATATATAAGCAAAAAATACAAAATAATTTTCGTATTGCAAAACCATTGTTATTTAAATTAAGATCAAACAATATGTGCGTTGTGTCAAAAATTTTGTTATTTCACACCAAAAAAAACATGTTTGCAATTCGATCCGATATAGGAGTGATCGAAATTTTGTTATACTAATATGTTTTATTCACTGATAAGCTTTATAAGTAAAATAACATATTATTTATAACCTATTCATAGCCACAATCAAAACATTTATTATTAGACTTAAATTTTAATTAGTTTAATAAACAAAATATCTTACATTTATTAAAACATAATTTATTTAAACGAATTAAATGCTTTAATTTATTTATTTATATCTGCAAGTAATCCTTTTAGCTTTAATCGACACAAATAAATCAATAATTTTATAAAATTTAATTTTTCCAACAAACTGTTAGAAATAGAATAAAATCGTAGTTTGACGTTAAGAAGACTGCAGTTAATCAGTAATAGCGAGACGTTGACCTTATTTTCAGATTTTAAGGCCTATAAAAATGACTTTAAAATATGACCATATTTTTTACAAAACTTACTTTAAAGAAAATTAATTCAAAAAATTGTTATCAACAAACAAATTTATAAGATATAACATGTTATATATGCTGAACAGTACTTTGTGTTCATTATCGAAGTGACTGTTAATTGAGCTCTGATTTGGAATTAAACGAATTCGAGCACACATTACACTTGAATTGTCGCTCAGTATTGTCATGAATTCACTTAATATGATTCGAAAGCGCAGTCTTATTAAATAATTTCCAACCAAAATGAGGACATCCAATCATTTTTAATATTCAATTTATATTCAACGTTAACCACTATAAAGAACTGTTAGGATTATCGTCGCTGTGAGTAGTATATGGATAGAGATGAGACGAAGGGAGGGTTAGTATAGGGAGGTTAAGTGATGCGGTCTCTCTATATGCATCATATGTGCGTTCGCACATATATGCTTTTCTAACTTGAATAGATGTTCGGAACAATAGAGTTGAACTCTATTATTGAAAATTATATTTAATAAATTAATAAATTTTTTAAATCAAATTTAAAAAATAACCACATAAATTAAAATAAAATTAAAAAGCGTTTAAAATAAGAGTAAATTTTATATAAATTAATTAAAAAATAGATATTTTACTAATAAATAAAATAATTCAAACTTAGAAAATCATGTCTGAAATAATAATTGTGAACAAATAGCTCTCTATGTGAATTCACATCGCATCTAATACATGTATGCATATGCATATGTATGTATGTATGTATGTATGTATGTATGTATGTATGTATGTGTGTGTGTGTGCGTTTGATTTTGGAGGGGAGCGAACAATAGAGTTAGAGTCTCTATTGTTCAGTATATGAAACAGAGTATTGTTAAGCTATACTCAAAAAGCATAAAAATAGAAAATGCAATTTTCACTCGAATAGTAAATGCAAATTGATTGCAAAAACGCAAATCATATTTAATTAATATTAATTAATAAGTAAAAATTTTAAAAAAAATAAAAATACTCTTATAGAAAAAAATAAGCTCATCACACCCATACCAAAAATGATCTATTAAAAAAATAAAATAATTTTATTTAATTTATAGAATATAACAATATGCTAACACTTGTCGATGAATTACTTGTTCCCTCAACAAAGTGCATTAGTGTTAAACCATTCAACTTGTGTGGTGGAAATATTTTGGTCATACACTTGTATATTATGCTATTTCTCTAACTTGACACTGATTCTAACCTAAAATATTTTTGAATATTCTATTAAAATAATTATTCTATTGGTTTTTATAAAGTTTACACTAAATCGATTTGTAATCGGTAAGTAAGAACCAAAGTATTTTAATTCTTAACTGTTCTATCATACATATAACTTCATATAACTTCACAATGGCTAATACTATGCTTGATATTGCTGCGGAGTCCAAACTCAAAGGAATTGAGTTTGAAAAACTTATTGGGATGCTTCAAATGTTAAAAACCAAGCATTCAAAACAACAGTCAGCTATCGCCAAAATTATGACACTACAAAATGTTGTGTTGGGTATCGGCAAAAAACCGACTAAATATGGAATAATTTTAGCCTTGTAAATTTGGAAGTCGTCTGAGTCTGATGAGTTGGCTCATATAAGAGCCAATCTGTATCATCTTCATCTTAATATATATCATAACAGAAACGGTTCGTATGCAAGATTTTGATCCTGTTTCCGATGACGAGTTTGTGTTGCCACATTCATCAAGAATTCCAACATATTAAATATCTGCGCCAGTTATTAGTTATTGTAAGTCAACCAAGTGAGTACACCAATTTTGAGTACACCAGTTATAAGTGCTACAGCTTTGTGTGCACCAGTAATGATTGATGCTAAATCTCAAGCTTTGAGTGTCACACGTACAAGTGATTCACATAATGTCAGTGCTCGATCACCATCAAGTGTCATGTCTTGGAGAAAGGATCCACACATTATTTGGAACTTCCAACTGAGCCAATATCTTCAAGTTCGTTCATCCGAAATAATTTTAAAGTATTCGATGGTTTATGGCATGGTTATACTATTCCGGCTAAGAAACCCTTACACCTTCCAAAAGTGTTTATCGTGAACGGTCACGTCTGCCATCATACGCAAAAGGCAAAGTTGGTGGACTACGTTCTGGCATTGTATCTCGTGAATCAAAAAAAAGAAATGGAAACGGCAATAAGAGTATTCGACAAATATATTCAATAAAATTATTTATTCTTATATAATTAAGGAAATCCAATTAAATATATTTTATTAACATTATAATCACTATTATTATAATATACCTGTATACCGAATACCCTTGTAATTATGATATTTCTTTATTTTCTTAAAATAAAAATATTTAATCAAAGAAAACCAAATTCTTATTTATTAATAAATAATTTATGTAAATATTATATGAGTATAATTTCATATATTATTTAACCTAGAACCACATGTAAAACACACAAAACTACAAAATTAGAAATTGTTTTAATTTAATAAGAAACAAAAGGTTCTTAGTGTTCTACCATACTATCCATATAGTAAGAAAAATTTTAAGAAACATCGACTCTTAATCTTAAGAAAGATGTATATTAAGATTGTCATAAATTTTATATAGATTATCTTATAGCCCATATCCTCAATAATATATAAGCTAAAATTCATATTTATATCTCAAAAAATGAAAGAGATATAAAAGTCTTAAGATTTTTTAAATTTTTTTCATTCAATAAATAAATCGAACCCAAATAGCACTATTCAATGGAAAGTATACATCAATTTTTATGAATGAAAAAATGTTAACTCTGCACGCTAATCTCCCATAATTATCGCCTCTAGTTTTATCGAAAAGATTGAAAAATTGATAACAAACCTTTTCTATCATGCTTTCCTCTATGGAGACAAAAACATAAATTTTCCTTTGATTTTGAAATATATTTTTATTTAAGCATATTTTATAATGTTATTACATTATTTACATACAAATTAGGCAGATAATAGATTAAATATTTAAATTAATTTATTAGTTAATTAGTAATTAATATATGTAATAAAAATATTATATTAAATTGTACTTTTTCAAATAATAAAGCTCAGAATCGGATAAATATGACTGGGATTTAATTAGTTTTAAAAGTCCAGCTTTTTCTAGTGCTTTTTCTAGACTATTATACTCGACATCAAAGACGTCTTCAGCATAATATATGGGTTTAAATTTTTCCAATTAAATGTTGAGCAATTTATTTTTTAAAATTTTTTTATTACTTTCATTTCTTCAGTCAAAATGTTTCCACTCATAGTTGTTTTAATTTTTTATAATTTTTGTAGAGCACGAATTTGATTTGAAGTAAACAGAGCACAGACGTTGTTACAGGTTATTTCTTCATAGTCTTCGAAAGTAAAACCAGGAACTATATTTATTTTATATTGTTTATTATTTTCGACGCACTCTATGATTAAATTTATAAGAGATTCAGATGTTTGAGAGAACAAATTTAAAGTATTTATTCTTTTATTGTAGAGAAATAAATATAAGTTATAAGCGATAAGAGGTGAAAAATTTTTAGCAAATTCAGATTAAAACTGATCAAAAAAGATCAATATAAATAACAAGTAATAATAAATTGAATTTGAAAATTTATATCTGTGTGGCACTGTATTAAAAGTCTAAAGCAAATGTTGTATAACACTATCACTTTTCACTGCACACTAACACAGACAACAGTACGCATCGAATCCTTTTGAAATAAGATCACACTTCAAAATATGAAAAAAAATTCGACTATTCTCTAGAAAATATTTAACCTAAATAACAACTATTTTGATAATACATTATTCAATGCAGAAAAATGACATGCGCTTCAAATAATTCATATAGGAATACACCAGTCATGAGTGCTATATTAAACTAGTGGATTCATCACTCTAAATAGATGCACAAACATTGTGCACCTAATAGAACATGTAAAATATTGAAGTCACATAAACTTTCAACTTTGTACTGATAAGTTGGTTTTAAATATAATCCGTATTTGAAATTTTATTTACAGATTTTGTTAGCTTTAATAAAATATAGTTTCTGCTCAATTTTTTATTTACTCGTTTTGTAAAATAAGTGATTAATATGTGCTTTTCTACTCTAAATAACAAGTTTGTGTTCTGTTCGACAAAAATGGGAAAAATATTTAATGCAGTACCGCGTTATTACTATCAGATGAACTCATTGCGTTACCCGAAGTGCTTCAAGTGCATGTTTTGTGACAAAAATATATTGAAAATCGAGTACTCTTTCAATCTAAAACAATGTTTGATATGGTTTGCTCTGGAAAAGTTAAGCAATTTGCCTGTTAGCACATTTAAAGATATCAGAAAGCAAGAATTATTGAACTGCTTCAACATTTTTAATCTCTTCCTTCAAATTATTAGTATATTCCCTTCACCCAATGTCGAAGAGGATATTTTTATGGCAGAGCCCGTTTGGTATGCAATCATGAGTGCTTACGTTCACCTATACAACATTCGTTCAAACATATATCAAGTAGCGATATTGAACAAGACATTTACCCTTCAATTCGAATGATGATCAACTTATTACATGAAGGAGTCTTTGACTGCATAATTCAAGTTATTAAGCCAGTTAGAAACATATTCAACGAATCTGGAATTGAAATGGATGTCTTCAACACTACAGTTAAATTTAACAAACACTCAATTGGTCAAGAAATATGCGAAGAAAAGGCGATTATCGTTCCATGTTCATGGGGACGTCAATTTCTAGCAACAAGGAATCCCCGACGTTGTGATTTTTATTCTCAAAATTTATATTTTTAAATTGTCGGTTTCTTTTATGAATATAAATTTTACATTTTTATAGACAATCATAAAATGCTAATTTAACTCATTTGCCGACATAATCCAAAGTCTAGTTTTTAAATAAACAACTTATAAGAAAAAACATGTAAAATTTATAATAATGTATGAACGATATTATATTATTTTATAAACAATCGAAGGATTTTAATTTTTTATAAACTATTTTTTATAACTAATTTCTATTTTATATTAAATTAAAGAATTTTCCCGAAATAAAATCTCAAAACATAAAAATTCTATAATTTTCTCGGTTTAGTTTCATATTTTAGAATATTATTTAACGATTGAAATATAACTTTTCATGACCTAACAAATGCTTTTGAAATGTCTCTTTTTTGTGAGATTCGATAAGTTATTTAACTTAAAAGTTTATATTTCTTTTTATAAAAAAGTCATAATATCATTAACATCGCGTCCTTATTAATCACATCAAAAAGTTAAACACAAAACTTCTGTATAACTACGGTAGTACTGAAACAGTAGTGTTATCCAAAGAAAAAATTAGAAAATTAACGAAAAAGTAAAAGTAAATATAATTTAAGGTAAATTTCGATGAGAAGTAAAAGTAAAAGCACGTCAAAAATTTAAAATTTTCAAAAGCAAAAATTGAATTTAATTAAACCTTGAAATTTAAAATATCACTAAAATAAGTTTATACTAGTGTTCCTTTGATTTTCAAAAATCAAAAGTAAAATCAAAAATATTTTTAATTTTGATATTATCAAAATTAAAAATTTTAAAAAATCAAATTTAAATCAAATTTAAATAGGAAAATATCACAAAATCAATATCAAAATCAAATCAAAATGAAAACATTTTACAAAACTAA
>JAQGAW010002909.1:0-13811 GCA_034698025.1 Phthiracarus crinitus | reverse complement strand
TTCAAACAGTTAATATATCTCACACTGTATACCAAACACTGTCTCAATACTAATAATGTATTATTCTCTTCATTCAAATCTTCCAATATTTTATCCATTATTATTTATTATGTAATTTTAAAATTAATTAATACACCGAAACAAAGTGAATACGAAAGTCGTATTTATTAATTAAGGTTAATGTCAAATAAAAAATAGTAAATCACAATACAGTATACGTCAAAGTATTTGTTTTTGTTTTGAAATGAGGTGTTGGTTCGAACAGAGTATACTATGAAATGCTTTTACCGATCGATTAACGATTATATTCATATGTTTACGCAATACTTTATGTTTTTTTAATTTGAATTAATCAATAGTTTATATCAATTTTGAGCTAAAATAAACAGAACGCTTTCATTAAATACAATTCATGCGTAAACATTGCCTTATAGTTGTAAAAACATCAATAATAAGCAATAAAATATAGATTTTTATTCAATAATTCGATAAATTATAGGTAAACGGGATTTTAGGAACAAATTCTAAGATCATGTTTGATATTTTTATTTGACAACACTTCGAGACAAATCCGTAAAATTTTTTACTTCCAGATTTTGTCCCTCCCGTTCCGACAATTATTAAGGTATAAGAATAGTTACCCAGACTCGAGTCCTCTAAGGGACCATAAAAAATGTTTATAAATTAAAGTGATCAACATAAAATTAACGCGTTGGATAAACAATAAGAATTCCACATTCGTATGCGTTTGAACAACAAGCTTAAAAGGTTTATTGAGCATTGCATTGAGCTTATTCTCATTAGAAGTTATAACTTATAAGCAATTATAATCATAGTTACCCAAAGTCTGAGCCTCTAGGAGAGTTCAGATCAAGAAAATCTCAATTTTTAAAGGGGGGGTCAAAAACTTATCGCATTTAAACGACAATTTTTTTGGACTTCGGACCAAAGTTTTTTTTTTAAATTTTTTCCTTCACAAAAGCCTAAACCATGCCCCTCGAAAAACTCAATGAATTTAAACGATAATTTTTTAAAATGTTGCCTAAAATTTATAGGGATCACAAAAACTCATCGGTTTTGATGCATAATTTTTTAACATTTGACCAAATATTTTTCTAAGTTTTAATTTTATTTTCATCCTAAAATTTTCCGAATTTTGGGTGGGGTGGTTAACTTTTTCAAAATTCTAGGGGGGTTCAGACCCGGGCAAGACCCCGCCTTTGGGTAACTATGAGTTATAATAGTCAGATCAAAACTAGAGTTTTTCTCTATTAGTCCAAACCACAAACCTTGATAAATTGATTACCTTAGTATGCAGCGAAATTGATCCTATTGGTAGTTTAATTTCGTTAAAGTAATGTGTAATATTCAGACAGTTCTGCCATCTCTTATCTAAGATTCGTATTATATTTACGTAATCGCGTGATTGTCACGAGTTTTCGCTATTTATTTCATACACATGTAAATGAATACATAATAAGCTTATGATATATACATAACGTTATTATGAATGAATTGATTTGTTTTCGTGTTATCATTTAACCAACCATTAAATAAATGGAAAATTAAAATCACTATTAACTATTTGATAACGTGTTTAATATATAAATAATGTTTCGATTAAATTAGTAAAAATTATATGTATTGAAAATTAAGTTTGGAATAAATCAGGTGTTAATTAATAATAAGTTTATATAAGATTTGTACGCAAAATGACAAGTAATGAATGCGTAATCAATGAAAATGACTCGCATTGTCGTAAAACATATGTCCAAACAATTGAGGACACGAATGGAGAAGAAGAGGATAAAGGACTCGATTTCGATACACCAGAAGAATATCTGTTATACCATTCGAGAGCTGGTAATATAAGACTTGTTCATAGATTACTATCACTTATGGACAGCAAAGATATTGAGCTCGACATCAATTGTAAAGGTGTGTCATATTGTGTTATCAGATATGAGATCAATGTATTTAAATGATATGGTATTTCTATATTTGAATATTAGGCAAACAGAAGAGTAATAACGGCTGGACAGCACTTCACTTGTCATCATATTTTGGTCACATATCTATTGTCACCGAATTATTAAAAGTGATTACATTTTAGATTTATATTTCATTTTAAATCATCACATTTTACTGTTAGCTAAATATTTCTATCATTTTAATGTAAATATTAACAGTTACTAATTGAGTGCTAAATTAATAATATGGTATATGAGTTAATCCGTTATATTATGGTATAAGTTAGCATATAATACAGTTGAGCTTAAATAATATAGCGGTTACTGTACATTATTAGAGCTGGGAATTCAGGGACATTTTAAAGAACTGTTTTGGGACAGATTTTGGGACAAAATATTTCTGATATTGGGACAAATTTTGGGACAAAATATTATGAGTTTATGTCAAAAGTTTTTATTAAAACTTATTTTTAATCAATTTAAAATGTTTCAACTGTTTCAATGGAGTTTAACATTAAAAAAGTGAATTTAATTATATTTTATTTTAATAAAAATTGTCTGCGATTAGAAATAAAGTTTGAAAATAATCTTCAAACGTAAACCCATTCCAGTGGCCCGTATTTAATCTTTAATTTTAAATCTAAAATTTTAATTTTTATTTGCAAAAAATTTTAATTTATTAAAAATAAACTAATTATATAGCCTAAATGGGTTAATTAGATATAAACTTTACTTTTAGGGACATTTAGGGACAAAATTTCAAATTTAGGGACACTTTACCAATTATGGGAAATTTTGGGGCAATTATTTTTCAAAATTTAAATTTAATTCGATTTTCTATCCAAAAAATAATCCATTTCTTTATATATTGGGACAATTTTGAAAATTGGGACAATCCCTGAATTCCCAGCTCTATACATTATATTTATTTTTTGTGATACAACACTGAAATTCAATCTTTACAGAGAAAAAAATAAGAATGATAGCAGGTTTAACTGTAAATACATTTAATATACATTTACATTTTAGGCGTTAACTAATTTTTTTGCTTTATTTACTAAATTTACAAATACTCTTTTAAAAACTCGCTAAAAATTTCAACTAATATTTAATATTGTTTTTTAAACTTGATTAACAAACTAATTATATCTAGAAAATGTTTATTACTGTTCACTATTTTTAAACTCTGATTGTTTTATGTTTTAATGGTATGATTTGAAAACAATACCATCGCATAAACTCTCCATAAACGCATTGAAGAGTTTCTTCGTATCTTAGAATTAACGTTAGTATTCGAAAATTTTAATGCAAAATTGAAAGTTTCAACTTTTTTTAATTGCAACGATTATTTTTCATACCTATTTATTGACTTAACTCTAATTTGCAATAATCTCCAAACCAAAATAATTTCGCAAATTAATATTTGTAAATGCTTTAATATTTAAATTTAAAATTATTTATTTTAAGATATTTAATGCTAAATTTAATAAGTATTAATTTACACATATTTTATTTTCTCAATATTTGCTAACTTATAAACTGATGCTTTATTAAATCTAGTATTATTATGTTTAGCACTTGTTTAATGAATAATTGAAAAATCGTAATCATTATTATTCTTATGTTTTGTCATAATGAATGTGCAGTTATCGAAAACTCATGGTAAATAGAAATAGAGTCAAGAATATTAATGTCACTGTACTTAACTTTCGATAAGTACATCGTATTTTAATTATTAGACATTGAAAAAAATCAAAATAATTAAAAATCATTGACTATTTATGAGCCAAAACTTCGAAAAAATGATACAAATTGGGAAACATTTTAAAAAAAAGAACCCATTTTAACCATTTAAGTTAATATTAATAACAGTTTTATTTAATTTGAATGATTAAACAGCATTCAGTGGATGTGAATGTGATTAACGATTGTGGAGACACACCGCTACACAAAGCTGCGTATACTGGAAGAGATGATATCGTTGTGATTTTAGTGGCCAATAATGCAGATGTGTTTGTCATTAACGGCGATGGACTCACGCCTCGAGAACTGGCGCGAACTGAATCAGTGCGAGACATACTTATGGCCGCAGAAGAGGCTGACCTTAAAAAGCGTGAACAACAGTTTTTGAGTGCAGCACGAAATGGTGATATCGATACTATGAAATCGCTATTAAGCGACACATCATATCCAATGAACATTAATTGCTTCGATGACACGGGTAATACTGCTCTACACTGTGCCGCATATCGCAATCAGAAGGAAGTTGCGATATTTTTGCTGAAAAACGGAATCGATGTTAGCATTAAGAACAAAAGGGGACAAATCGCGGCAACACTCGCGCCAACCGTTTTAATGAAGCAATTGCTTCAAGAAGTACAGCCATTAAGTGTTACCACATTGAAAAGTAAAACTGTGGCGCGATTTGAGGGACCATTGCTACGAAACCGTCGCTTTCTGGGCTGGAAACTCGTGTGGGCTGTGCTCGAGCGCGGAGTATTCTCGTTCTTCTCGAGTCGAGCAGATGCCACTACAGGTGCCAGACGTAAGGGTTATAAATATCTGGAGAGCGCTATAGTGGAGGCTGTGAGCGATGACGACGTAAGTTTCGTAATATATTTCAGCGACAGATCACGTACACTGCTCAGTGTACCAAAAGCGAGACCACTGCTCATCGATCGTCATCGATGGGTTACTGCGTTCAGCGATCATATCTACTATGGGACAAACTTTCTGAGGCTTGGCATGCGATTCGACGATTCAGATGACGATGAATTGGCAGATTTAGTGCCTATCGGTTCGTTACAAGTGATGATACAAACTGCACAGACACACCACACTATACTCGCCAAACACATCAAAGCATTGTTACAATTGAGTGATGACATAAACTGCGCCGAAAAACAGTTGCAAACTTCTAGTAGTAATAGTAATAATGGTTGTAATGTTTCGTCTGATAGTAGTTTGCTGTTAAATCATAGCAATAGTGCAACCAATCTGTCCACTGATATATTGCAATCATCGCTGCCTTCGTTGAAGTTCCACTTGAATCTGATCCTCGAATCATCGAATAACACGAACGCGTCGCTCACTCAATGTATGGCAGTTCTCACGCATCAGGACGATGTGCGTACCACTATGTGAATATGTCTATGAATATGTGCTTTATGTGTGCTTATATGCAAAATGATTTTTAAATTTAGAAACCGCTATTAAATTTGATATGCTTTTTATTTATACAGTACAGTACTGCGTGTTTTTAGTTACGTAGATATATATGTGTAGTGTTTTTTTATAGCAATTTTCAAGTGCACTTTAAATACTGTTTTTTATAGAATAATTTTAGCGTAAGCAATGGTTTTAAACTTGGCTCAAATTTAGATATCTCTTATTTTAAAACTTTAATTTTTAAATCTCAAATATTTTTTAATTTACGATTTTTGCGAATGTGTTTATGTGTTTTTTCATGATAAATTCGAAAGCATAATCGTTTTAATTAAATTTATTGAATTATGTAATTTTCATTCATAATTCAATTCATAATCAGTATAAAACGATAATTATTGAAACATAGTATCAAATTTACAGTTAGGTTAGCGCTTTCACTAACTTTATAATGTTATATACTGTATAGAGAAATACTGCTAACTTAAATATGTTTATTTGAAACGCATTTACAAACATAGGTTTCAATTGCAATAATGTTTAATGTTTAATGTTTAGGTTCGTCAACTACTGCTTAAGCAGGAACAGGAAAAGGTTCGTGTACTCGAGGACGCGTTGCAAGTGTTGGCTCGAGAACACCATGATTTAGAGAAATCAGTGGCCAATTCTGTGCCTTACTATCACTCGCCACCGCGTACTCAATCGGTTTGCATGTCCGACACCGATGTCGACGAGTTTTTTGACGCGTTCGATGAAAATGATTACGAAGTTAGAGGTCAGTGATATTTCCATGGATTTGTTTTATTTTCATCATTTCTTATACTTTGAAAAACTTTAATTTCTAAATGTTTTCGTTTCGACGCACTTTCAATATTGAATTAACGATTTGTCATTGTTTTTTAAACGAGTGTAAATGTAATAAAAATATGAGTTTGTATGGAAAATAATATTGTCATCATAACTTAGGTTTTAGGTTTTTTCCTTTGCATGTTCTATTGTGAGCCGAAATCATATATTAAAACCTTAATAATTATTTTTAACTTTCTAATAAAATTTACATTATTATTTATGGCATAACAAAATTGATTTGAAAGCTAAATACATGAACCCAAGCTAATGTGTTAACTTACTTGGAGTTTATCAACAATTTGTTTTCATCCAGTTTTAACAAGAATTTATTAATTTTAAACTCATATATCGATAATCACCCTTTGAATTATTTTTTGGTAATGATAAATGTTAATTAGGTTTGATAGATATGATAATTAAAACACTAAAAAAACTGTCATACACTTTTTAATATTATTTTAACGGCAACAACTAATTTAATTTTCTATCACTATCACTATGGCCTATCATTTTGAGAGTGAGTGAGTGAGTGAGTGTGTGTGTGTGTGTGTGTGTGTGTGTGTGAGAGAGAGAGAGAGAGAGAGAGAGAGAGAGAGAGAGAGAGATGAAATTATTTGATTAAAATACAAACAATACATTGTGTATCAGTAGCCAAATCTATTGGTTCGAACAAATTAGGAAATAAAAGATAAAAGCAAAAGAGAGAGACCCTTGAGTGCCATCAGATTATTTAACTAAACTCAATAGAAGCTCATGTCAGTGCAAATTTTAGTGTTCGTGTACTTTGTAGCTTCAAATAAAAATTTTTGCAGATAACGGAGTAATACTGCACACAAAGTTCTGGCATAATCTTTATATTTACTTAAAGAGCGTCATCACGAGAGTTACAAACATTTTTCGATTCTTATAACTACTTTAAAATAGTGTACTCAATAACGTATTTAAATGTTGATTACAGACCAGGACTCGGATGACTGCACACTAACCGCTGGTACAACCATTAGCAGTGAAGATAATGACATGAATTCGAATCTGACGTCGATTAAGACACTAACCGGCGATTACGTGACGCCACAATCATCGGTCATAAATGAGTTAAACGATTGCGTAGAGGAGTGTACTGAAACGAATACCAGCTCGAAATCTGACACAAGGTTAGCATTAATTTTCGATTTTTCTGGTTATTGTTATATTTAGTACTGTATGCGTATGTGTTATACCTTTTTTAATTTTTTTCTCTGTTTCTTAATACATAAGTCGGAAAAGTGTTATGATATAAGTTTTAAAAGTATGGCTTTTGTATTCTTTTGACAGAAGCGGCCAATTATTGAGTTATATGTATCACTGTGTTACGCGTTTCTGGTATTGTGTGCCAGTTATTTTGATTTTGCTTTCACTCGTATTTTTAGATCATATGTGTTGCCGATTAGGTTATGCTTAATTTTTTTATTTTTACTTAATTCAAATCGCTTTTTTCAGTAAATGTTAGCGAATATTTTTGTTATTTAATATATTATTAATTGTTTTTTGTTTAAATTATACGATATTTATTTTTATATAATTTTTACTTTTTATCGACGAGAAATCAATAAATTTTATTTTAAAATAATGATTGTTTTTAATCAATTTTTTATAAAATAATTTAATGCTTTTATTGAAACATTGAATCATTTTGATATGTTTTTGTGATTATAAATTTTTTTCGCCTAATTTTTATTTGCTTATTTAAGTTCTCGTAATATAACACAAACACGCACAACACATAGGCTTATATACTGTTCGGGAAAAGTCTTGGTCTCAAAAGTGTGTTATTGCGTGCGGAATAACAAATTCTCTTTATGTGCCTTTTTTATTTATTTTTCTTTCTTTTGCTCTTAAGTTATGGGAACTTTAAGTTCATTTGCACTGCAAAAGTAAAAGGAAACACTTAAAACAGATATCATTAAAACGAAATATAACTAAAGCTCCTTTTTGTTTTGTTATCGCATTTTGCCTATTAAATCTAAATGTATATTAATTAGGAATTAGGATATGTTTATTTTTGATAGATTACAGGTGTCATTATTTTGGTTATTAATCTATTTGAGACCATTATTAAGTTCTATATTGTTAGCAAAAAAACATTAATTATGACTAACCGCAAACAAAAATTTTTTTTGAGATATTGGAAAAAATTTATAGTTTACTTTTGTTTGGTTCTTTTGATTTTAATTTATTCAGTGATATATAGTGATGTGAGCTGGAGCTGATGGAGCTGAGCTGCAGCTCGAGCGGAAATTCAGCTATTGTTTTAGAGTTTTAGAGCTGCAAAAATCAGATCTGCCCACAGAAGATTAGCTCAGCTTTCAGCTCAAGCTCGGTATATCGAACTGTTTGAGCTGACATTTGTGCTTTTTAAAGTATTTTTCTGTTTCCCTTTGAATTATGCATATAAATATGACTCAAAATTCAAAAAAGATTGAATAAATAAATTAGTCATATAATAATGAGTTGTAATATTATAGTAATGTTTAGAAAAAAATAATAAGTTAGTAAAATTAAAATTTTTCATATAATGACAAATTCCAGCTCATCAGTTCAGCTCTAAAAATTTATTATTAAATCAGCTCAGCTACAGCTCAGGTTTTCGAGCCGATTCTCATCACTAGTGATATATTTGTAATAAAATAAGTTTGTTAAATAGACGCAAACCGCCCGTAACTTTATTTTGATTAACATTTGGTTGATTTTATGTGAATGCGGTTGAATTTTTTTTCTCCGAATATACTTCGGTTTTTATGCTTTTTCTTATTTGTTTTATGCGTTCATTACACATACGATATGTTTTGTGATATTAAATTTTCTGAGAGACTAATAAAATGATTTATTTTTATTTTAGTTACTTTTATATTTAGAGTTTATTGTTGGAAATATTTTTCTTTCAAAAAAATGTTTCGCTGTGATATCGCTATTGAGAGCCTTAAATATGGAATAAAAATTTACCTTTGCTTTTTATTATTATATTGCATCAGCTTTTTTTTTAACTCCACAGGGAAAATATTGGACTATTAATTAGATATTTTTTGTGCGTATATTTGGATGAATTTTCAAACTGACAGTACGTTATATTCCCATATACTGTTACTGTAACAGTACTATCGTTCGCACGCAAAATACCCACTGTTTTTGTGTTCCTTCGCATTTAATGTTTACATTCAAGTGTAGACTAAAGTGCTTTTTATATAAAAGAGAGCCATTTATTATTAGCGTATTCATAGAGTCAACAACTATTTTATCTGCAAAATTTTCTGCTTATTCATTACTATACTATTATTATTTAATAGAAAAAAGCAAAAGTTTTTATCCTCGACTAACAGTCACATGATATGTACAGTATTTGATAATGAATGTGAAAGTATTATGCATAGAATTATGTAAAACACTCTGAATAGGAGAGAAACTTTTTACTGTCATTAAATACTAATTACTTTTGGGGACTAAATGACACGCTATTTAAGTCATTTTTATCCTGTTTTTTAATCAAAAATGCGTTAAATTTGAAAAATATTTATTTTTTCGAACTAATATTTATTGATTTTATTCTCGTAGTTGTTTATTGTGAGCTTTTATTTAGAAATAGTTTAGTTTTTTAGAACTTAGCAAAGTAATTGAAAATTGATTTCATAACATTTGGAAATCTGATTGAAAATCAATGTTAGGTGATTTGAACGTAAATTACCCTAGTTATACAATACAGCATTCGTTTGTTCTGAGAAACGATAAAACTCTGATGCGCGTCACCGAAAATACCCTCATATTGATAAATATTTTGCATAAATTACGTATTTATTTATACGCGCTTACTTTTTATACGATTACAGCATATGTTTACGCATTTATAATTCCATCATTTTGTCGGCTTATTCGACGTAATATATGGTATTGTTATTTTTTTAATGATTAGCTGACGTCAAACATAAACAAAAATTTTTCTTGTCCTCAGCTTTTTCTCAGTGTATTCTCGAAATAACTAATATATTTTTAGCTCACTGTGTACTATGCTTACAGCTAATTATGCAGTGTTACATCGTTTACAGCTTACAATATTTCAGTGTGTTTTAGTTACTATTAAATTGGTCCTAAACTCTATTTTGCTAATCGTGTATCTTTTGATTTTTTATAAATTTTGATTTTACTATTATTGTAGTTTTTATTACGTATATTTCGGTGATTTAGATATTTTAATTGAATTTTATGCGCTAATATTGAAAATCTCAATCTAATTACGTACAATTTAGGGGTTATTTAAATAGATTATCGTTGCAGTCATATGTGTGTTGTTTATAAATATATTTGTGATATAGTTTAGGCGTGTTTTTTAGTTTACTTTTGAGTTTTCGTATTTTAAGCATGTTTTTAAGAGTTATTTATGCGCTCTAACTATAAGTTTGGCGCACTTATATCTATTAGACATTAAGGCGACAAAATTTTAAGCCTTCAATCTTGAATTGACTGCACTATTCTATTATCAAAACCACTTTTAGACTGTGTATTATTTATGAAGTAATCGATTTTGCAATAAATATTTTACTATATCGAAAATATAGTATATCTTTTGCTGACTACAAGTATGCGTTTTGAGATACGAATGCAAAAAAGTATTTGCGTGTGTGTGTGTGTGCCTTAACTTATTCTTAATGTTCTCTTCAATTGTGTGTTACTATAGCTAGAAATGAGTTTTGTGCGATAATTATATACAGTGTTAACGATAACAGTTGCGTACGCACACAACGCATAGCACACACACATACCGTGTAATCATAATTATATTTAAATTTTGTTGCTAAACATGAGTTGATAAGTTAGGATCAAGTATTATATGTTCTATAATTGTTGTCTGCATAACAATAGCAATTGGGATTTTCACTCATTCAATTCAATTCAATTCAATTTTCGTCGATTATGTAAATAAATAGTGTATACCTGTATGCGTGTGTGTTTGCACTTTAATGAAGTAGAGATTTATGCCAAAACTGTGAAAATAACTGTTTAACAACTTTTTTGATTTGCGTGTTTCGTCAATAAATCGCGAAACGGTTTACGTGTGAAGTTTGTGATTAGAAATTTTTTTCTATTTCGTTCAGTTATCGTTTTTTTTTTTCGTCTCTTTCTCTCAAGTGATAACAAAGTAATACTCAATGCTAATGTGAATTAAAATATCATTTATATTACAATGTCATTTCATCAAACAAACTTCGATATACACAGGTATTTTGGTTTCGTTTTACAAGGGGTTGCGACTAATTAAAGATTTTCTGGGCGTTAATGTTGCTCTTGAAATAAAAAACTAATTAACTTCTAAAATAAATCCTTCGTTACATGTCTTTATATAATAAATTATATTTTCGGTTTTTGGTGATTTTATCGCGAATTTTTTTATCACTCATTTTATTTCTGATTTTTCGAGCCATCATTTCTATTGATTATAGATTTAATCTATAATTTTTTTCACCTGAAAATGGATATAATTAATTATTAATATTTAAATTAACATTCTCTCTATCGAACTAATTTAATTTTTTTTCTTTTATATTTGACATACGAAATAAAGTTTGTTCTATTATTTACTATTCGTAAGTTATTACAGTGCAAGTCTCGGCTCGTTTTGTTTACAACTGCATCCTTTTCACTGTCCCGTTATTAGCATTTATGTGTATTAGTTTACGATATCGTTAAATATAACCGCTTATATAGAATTAACTGTCGCGTTGGTATCATAGCTAATATTAACAATGCAAGAGTCGATAACACACGAACTAATGCACTAACTATTGCATAACATTAGAAAATAATCAGATATATGTCGGGCATTAGATATAGATTATTATTTATAAACATATATATATATATAAATAGCGAACAAAAAAATTAACATAAATATATTATTATGTTATGGAAGAAAACGTCTTCCATCAGCAATGGTGCCGCGAGACGAAGTGAGCCTTTGGAGTATATTAAAGCACTGCATTGGAAAGGAATTGTCGAAAATTACATTTCCAGTCGTATTCAATGAACCGATCAGTTTCTTGCAAAGAATGACCGAAACTCTTGAGTACGCACATTACCTTAACATTGCCGACCAATGCGATGATCCCATTGAGCGGATAGAGGTTTGTCACCACATATATATCTATTTAATTATTTTTATTTTTTAATTAGATTTAGAAAAATAATTGAAGTGTATTTTGAAAGGAGCGGCAAACTCTTATCTCGTGTTTTTTTTTATAAAACTGGGTATTAAAAAACGTAATCCGTTAAAACAATTGAGTGTTGCGGATATTGTAATAAACGGTTTATCACAAGACTTGAATATAAACGCGTCTAATTAAACGAGTTATCATAAAATTATTAGAAATATATCAGGCGTTTGATTATGAATAGAATTATAAACTTCACGCATATATATATACCTATTTATTACATTATGTTTATTATGGCTTAACGCCTTGTATTATATTTAGTTTAGAGCTTACGAAGGCATTAATAATAAATTGCATCGATTTTAAACAAGTCTTAATAAACAGATACAAAGTAAAGAGATTCTGCTCTTTTTTATGTTTAAGCACTGCGTAACTACTATTTGCTAAAAATTAACCCAAAAGTAATTTACTTTAATTGTTTTTCCAACTAAATGTTTATTTAGCTTTAATGCAGAACAAGTTATAGTGTATATACGTTAAGCTTATAATGTAAGCTTACTTTAATGTAGTGTTAGCAGAATAGACGGAGATTCCAGGAGCCGAACTAATTTTAAAGTTTTAGTGCAAAACTATTTTAGAATAATAAAAACTTTTTAAAATCGTAAAATAATATAAACAAAAAAGATAAGATGATAAATTGTCTGATAAATATATTTATTATCGCTGCTATTTTTATTACCAAAGTGAAAGAAACTGTTAAAATTTGAACCGAAGATTATTTGATAGTAGTGTAAGCTTATGACGAAGAAATAGCATTTTATTATTTCATGTCAATATCGTTGCTTATCATTAAGAGTATAACTCTTTAATTTATTTTGGTTATTAAAGCATGTTTTATGTGTTTCGTATAGTAATTTGACGAAATTTTATTTAAGTGTTATATATGAGTTTTATACTATTAAAAATGAATTTTAAATTTCATGAGTTATTAAGGCATAATGCATATGCACTCGATTGTGGTTATCTTTCTTTTTAAGAGGATATAATCCATTAAATATATGTAATTTGTCCATTTCTTATTACTATGCATTTAGAAGCTCTTAATTAATTCTTTATGGTTACTAACACTTCACATTTTGAATATCAATTTAGTAATTGAGAAACGTTTTCGTTAAACTTGAAAATTCTTTTACCAGAATTAGGAAAGAATTATTACTCCATTTGTTATACAAATTCTAGCAAAAAATTAACTCATTTGAGTATTCACTAGTGATGGACGTTTAGAGCCTCTGAAGCTTGAACTTGAGCCTCAGACTCAGGCTCGTTTTCTAATTTTTAATTGAGGCTCATGCTTGAGGTTCTTATACTTTTAAGCCTGAACCTGAGGCTCGGGTTCCGCTGAAGAAGGATTTAGAGTCCCTTTATAGATGCTCCAGAGGTTCTGTGCAATTTATTATGATATAATTTTGTATTGAAAGTAAATTCTAGACAAATTTTCAATTTATAATAATGTTATTTTTTTGTTTTTTATTTTTTTGTATTACAAATATAGATGTCCAAAAGTTAACCCGGGACTCGGACTCGGGACTCGAGTCTTTTGAGGTCCGAGTCCAAGTCCTGGTCCTTAATATTCAAAGAGGTCCGAGTC